>RJWM01004728.1:70630-98620 GCA_004363535.1 Dasyprocta punctata
TTTTTTTTTTTTTTAGGCAGAGTCGCACTATGTAGCTCAGACCAGCCTTGCGCTCGCGTTGTAGCCCAAGCCGGCCTCGAACTCACAACACTCCTCCTACCTCTGCTTCCCGAGTGCTGGGATTAAAAGCGTGCGCCACCATGCCTGACTCTGGAATCCTAACTATTATATGCCTTGCTGTAGTTTGTGTGTGTGTGTGTGCGTGTGTGTGAGTGTGTGTTTGTTTTGTTGCTTTGTTTTTTGTTGTTTTGTACTTGGATATCTATGTGCCTCACTTATCTGTATGTCAAATTACTTTTCTCTGCCAGGTAAGTTTTCTACCAGCATGTCTGCGAACAGGTTTTTAAAAAAATATCATTTGTACTATCCCTGCTTCTTAATTCAATCCAGTCAGTCTTATGTTATTGTTGTTTGCATCGTCTAGCAGCTATTGGATTGATTTCTCATGGTCCCTTGCTATTTTTAAGAAATCTTTCTTTACATGATCACTGTCAGCAAGCCTGTCATCTCTGTGCCTTAGCTTCTGTCCTCACATTGGTTTATTCTGCTGCATATACTTTAAGTGAACTTTTTAGTCCCCTTGATATCTGCTTGAATTTGTTTTACTGATTCCATTTCTTTCCTATGTTGGGCATTCATGGTTTACATCATTTACCTAAACTCCTCTATTTTTTTCTGATCTGCTCTAGAGTCATTAAGTATATATTTCATTGTGGTCCCCATCTCTGTAGTTATCTGAGAAATTCTTTTTATTTTCTGCTTTGGCTTTCTAGAGCCTCATTCATTTGCTTTGTTGTTACAACTTCATAGAGGCCAGGTGAATGGCTTTTGAATTGTTCTACCTCATTGTACCCTAGGCTTGCCTTTGGTGAACTGGATGTCTGGGGTTGCATCTTGTTTAAGTGTCTTCTCATTTTCTATTTTTTTTAGTTTCATTCCTGAATTGATGCTTGTACATTGACTATGATGAGCTGCTTTACTGCTAGTATTAAGAACCCTTAGGAAATAACCACTTCTCATAGGTGTCTTTCAGGTGTACCTGGTTATTGGGTTTTGAGTGTGCTGCAAGAACCTACTTATTCAATTTATTGGGTATGAGAAATAGCTCCCTGTTTAGCACAGCCTCTGGTTCTTTGGCAATGGCCCGCTGTATTTTTTATGTACCTTAGGCAATCTCAGTCTTGGTATACTAGGAAAAGCAGCTAGTTAGAAAAGTTATGTGACTTTGGTTAAAGTTATACAATTGGCAATACCAGTAGCATTAAACACAGCCTAGCACATGACAAACTGAGGTGACCATTAATTTGCCACCTTTAATCATATGAAATAGATTTGTGGTTATATAACAAAATCTAAAACAAACCAGAAAATTGTATGTAGTAAATTAGCCCTCATTATGCCAATTTTACCCTCAGGGGAGAAAATATTAAAGGGATCAGAAGAATAATAAAAAAATAGAAGATCAGAGAGGCTCCAACCAGAAGACAACTAACCTGCCTTCCTGGTGAGTGTGCGATCAGCATGGACTCCAGGAAGAGAAAGAGATGTGCTTCTCGAGAACCCGCCTCACTGGGTTAGAGAGGCTCCAACCAGAAGACAACTAGCCTGCCTTCCTGGTGAGTGCACGACCGGCACAGACTCCAAGAAGAGAAAGATGTGCCTCCTGTACACCTACCAGCGCACAGACTAAGAATCAAGGACATCCCCCCCACCCCACCCCCACCCCCCCATAAGCAACCTGCTGGTTCAGAGGACCAGCTAAGTTGATAGCAACTAAGGTACATAAAGCAACTAAATATTGTTTGGTTGATTTTGCAGGCCTGGGGCCGGCAGCCTGAGCATCTCTTTGGAAGATGACAGTATGCAATGTAGCAAATATGGGGGATTCTCTTCTGTCTTGTCTTTGAGGCCCAATATTGTTCTCATTGTTTTGCTTTATTCTGATTAATATTTTTTGCTTTATTTTATATTCTGTTTTTATTGATTTTATTGTGTTTTGGTTTTGGTTTAATTTTACTATACCTGTTGGAATGGTCAACTATTCTAAAGATGGCAAGATACACTGTAGTAGCTATTGTTTTCATAGTATCTTTCTTTGAAGTTCTGTACCAGTTCTACTGCTTTGTTTTGATTGACTTTGTTCTGTTATGTTTTGTTGGATTTTACTACCTTTAAAACAAAGAAAGAAATAGAAGAGGAAAGCAAGGCTGGAGGACAAAGGAGGATCCCACAAACTTTGGGAAACTGGTGCAGAAAACAGGAAGGAAAGAGAGAAAAGAAAAGGAAGAACAGAACATCAAACAAAAAAACTAGAAACCACATTCACACTCATAAAAACAAGATCAAGCAATAAAGAAAAACACCAAAACAAACAAACAACAACAACAACAAGAGAATAAGAGAAAGAGAGAAAATTTCCACTTCAAGGTTTGTCTCTACTGTCACTGGTAGGCAACATGTGGAGACAGAGTTCCTATTCGTGGCATTTATCCCAGGAAGCCAGCAGTAGTGTTATGATAGGGTAGTGGATAATCTCAGTGAGACTGTACCTTTATTTTCTCTGAAGTTCAGGTTGGTTTCCAGCTGTGAGGATGGAACAAGATCCGTTCAGCATGCAGCAGTCAGTGCACTTTCTGCAGGCTTGAACTCAGCTAGGAGCTACTAGATGAAGTCAATGATCATTCTGAGTTCTGAGCTCAGTTGGTCCCTCTCAAAGATGGCTCCAAGACAATCACCCCTACCCACAGGAAACCAAATCTACTTCACTCAGTGGCCAATGCAGTCCATGGTGTTCACTCCTCCTTTGCACTGCTGCATGTCTATGTGGAAGCCTCTGGGATTGCCATCAGTGACTGAGTGTCTTTAGGTTTGAACCGCTTCTACCATGCAATGAGTCCTGTTTCAGGGAAAAGGCATCACCTGCCACCTCCTTGTTCTCTGTTGAAGTTTCTCTCTTTGCTTTCTCTGTGGGCTTCAGTTCTCACTTCAGATTCTTCCTGGGTCTGGGGGACACACTTTCCTTCTTCTTCTCTTCCTTGCATTGCTATAGACCAGTGTTTTGACAGCAAATCTCGGAGATTGGCTCCATTTTCCTGGAAGTCTTCTCTATCCTTTTTTGGAAAATCATGAAAATGGGAATTACTTCCAGAGAATGCTTCCATTTTGATAAGATACCCACCAGTGAGGAGCTACCATTTTTTTCTATGCTCAGTGAAATTTGAAAGCTGACAGCTGTCAAATGATTTGTTTTATAAAGATAATTGCAAAAACTAAGATACTCGAAATGATATTTACTCAATTCCCTTTCAAGATACTCTTTCCTTTCAGTTTCACCAAGTGAATCAACTTTATGTGTTTGGTTTCAAAGTGCCATGTGACACTTGATTTATGACACACAACACTTCCACTACATAGAATACATGCTTCCCCATTGAGTTCAGTCACTCCAAATGACTCTTTCCAACTCTCATAATGATCTTCCACTATTTTCAGTTTTACTTTTTTTTTTTCAAGAGTCTACAGAAACATAAAACTTGGAGTCTGCAGAAACATAAAACTTAGAAAAAATGAAGCACCCAATGCAAATATATCTCTACACCAAAAGTAACTAACATGATTAGTTAACACTAAATAATTGATTATTCCCTGAATCAACAATCTGTGGCAGTGATTCTCACTTGAGGTTCCTGTTGAATGTGTTGACAACCAGCACAAGAGGTCAGTGTTTCACTGATCACCAGCTTTAGGCCTCCTCTGAAAAATGCATCTGAGTGCATTTCTTACTGTCTGGGGTTTTTTGCTAAAATCATAGCCCATCCAAGCAAATATATACAGTGATACCTCAGTTAACAAATGCTTTTGTTTGTGAACAATTTGGTTCATGAACACTTTTGTTTATTAACAGTTTGGTTCAAAAACAAACAAAACTTTTTTTGTTGTTTGTAACCTCTGCATCAGGTGACAAACATGACTATACCTATCTTTCCTGCATGAACAGGAATGTGACCATCTTTTCCAGAATCATGGAACAAATTAATTTCATGAACCAAGATACCACTATATAATTTTGCTCTTGTTTTTACAAATTCATCACAAACAACTAAATATGATGTTGCAGATTCAAATATGCCTGGGGGACAGCATGTTAAAACAAGCTTAGTATCTTAATTAGAGCATCTCCTTGCTAAATCTCAGGTATTAAATTTCAATTTTTATTTTTAAATATTACTTTTTTTGATATACATAAGGATCACATTCATCATAGGGAAATTATACCTATACATAGTATACCTTGATTCGTCTTTTTTCCCCCATTCGCCTCCCCTCCTTTCTAGGCTTCTTCCCCTTCCCATTTACAAAAGTTCCCCCACCCCAGGTTTTTGCTTCTATTCTCTTTTGAGTTTTCTTTTCCATCCTTTACTTCCCCCCTCCATCCTCCCTAGTTTTGCTTCCATTTGAACATTTCTTCCTATTTCCTAATGTCTATCATTCATTTTGGTCCTTATTTACACTTTTGTTTCTCAAACAAGAGGAATAATGCAGTGTTTAAACATGTGTGTCTGATTTATTTCACTTAAAATTATAGTCTAAAGGTGCATCAATTTATCTAAAAATATCTCAAGTTTATCCTCTTAATGTCAGCATAGTACTCCATCATATATAAATACTACATTTTCTTTATCCATTCATCCAATGAAGGGCATATGGATTGTTTCCAAAATTTAGCTATTACAAATTGTGCTGCTATAAAAATGGGTATGCATATATTGCCATGGTATGATGCTTTTAATTTTTTCAGGAAGACAACAAGAAGGGGAACAGCTGGGTCAAATGGAACCTATAATTTCATTTTATTCATGAATCTCCATACTGATTTCCATAGTATTTGTACAAATTTACACTCCCACCAACAATAGAAAAGGGTTCCTTTACTCCTACAGCACATCCAGCATTTGTTATTAGTTGATTTCATGATTGATATCATTTTTTCTGGAGTAAGATGGAATCTCAGTGTTATTTTAATTTGTTTAATTTCTCAAATGACAAGTGATGTTGAATGTTTTTCCATATTTTTACTTGGCGTTTGTGCTGCATGATCTGAGAAATTTCTCCTTATTTCAGATGCACATGTTGGATTGGGTCTTTAAATTTGGGGGTCTAATGTATTTGAACTCTTTAAAAATTCTACATATTAGTCATTTATATAAGGAACAGCTGTTAATTTTATTCCCATTCTGTGCATTATCTCTTTATTTTGTTGATGGTTTCTTTTTCTGTGAAAAAAACTTTTAATATGATGAGATTCTAGCTATTGATTCTAATACTTCCTCTATGACCAGGGTGTTTTTCATAAAGACTTTGCCTATGCCTATGTCTTCAAGAGTTTTACCTATTTTATCTCCTGGCAGGTTAACTGTTTCTGTTTTAATATTTATATATTTGATTCATTTCAATTTTAGTTTAGTTTGTGGTGAGAGATGTGGGTCTAGGTTGAAATTTTAGTATGTGGAAAGCCACTTTTCACAACACCATTCACTAAAGAGATTTTCTTCCAGTGAAGGTGTTTGGTACCTTTTCCAAAGATAAGGTGGCTGAGTGCATTTGGAATTTTTTCTGCATCTTTTCTCCTATTCCATTCATCACCAGATTTGGATTTTTGGGACATTACCATGCTGTTTTTATCACAATAGCTCTGTACTATCATTTCAAGTTGGGGCTTCTGATGCCCTCACCTTACCCTGTTACCCAGAATTGCTTTTACTACTCTAGGTGTCTTCTGGTACCAAATGAATTTTAGGAATGTTTTTTCTACTTTTGTGAGGTATACCATTGATATTTTGTCTGTGATTGCATTAAATCTGTAAAACTGTTTTGGAACTGTGAGATTTTCACTATTTTGGTTCTGTGTATCCAAGAACGGGAAAACTTTCCATTTTCTGATATCCTCTTCAATCTCCTTTTTTACAGTATAATAGTTTTTCAACATAAAGTTCTTTTATTTCTTTCATTATACTGATTCCTAAGTATTGCATTTTTCCTGATGCTATTGTGAAAGGTATTGCTTCTCTAATTTTTAACAGGTGAGTTTTTTATTAGTGTAAAATATTTCTATTGAATTTTTTTAGACAAAATCTTGCTATGTAGTTCAGGTTGGACTTGAACTCACTATGTACAACAGGCTGGCCTCAAACTTGCAGCAATCTTCCTTCCTCAGCATCTTGAGTGCAGAGATTACAGGTGTGCGCCTCCATACCCAGCTGCAATTGATTTTTGAGTGTTGACTTTGTATTCTGCTACAACACTGAATTTGGTTATTAAATCTGAGAGTCTTTTTGTGAAGTTTTTGGGGTATTCTATGCAGAGTATCACGTCATCATCAAATAATGATTATTTAACTGCTTCATTTCCTATCCTTATTCCTTTTATTTCTCTTGTCTAATTGATCTGGCTAAAGTTTTGAGAATTAGATTAAATAGGAGTGGTAATACTGGATATCCTTCCTTTCTCCTGATTTACAGTGAAAGCTTTCAGGTTTGACTATATAGGTTGTTGTTGGCTGTTGGTTTGTTATGGATGACTTTAATCAGATTGACCTAAAGATCTATTTCAATTTTCCATAGGGTTTTTATCATGAATTAGTGTTGGGCTTTGTCAAAAGCTTTTTCTGCATCTATTAAGATGATCATGTGAGTTTTGTCCTTGGCTCTGTTGACAAGGTGTATTACATTTATTGATTTGCATATGTTGAACCATTCCTGCATCCCTAGGATGAATCCTATTTGGTCATGGTGTATAATCTTCTTGATGATTTGCTGCATTCTGTTTGCCAGTATCATATTGATGACTTTTGCATCTATGTTCATTAGGAAAATTGGTCTGTATCTTTCTTTTTTGGTTGAATCGTTCTTTGGTTTTGGTTTCTGAATAATGCTTGCTTCTAGGAAGGATGTTGGTAGTATTGTTCCCCTTTCAATTTCATTGAAGATTTTGAGGAGAAGTGGCATTAGATCTTCTCTAAAATTCCTGTGGAATTCAGCAGTGAATTTGTCAAGACCTGGATTTTCTTTGTTTATAGATTTTTAATTACTTATTCAATTTCATTGACTGATATGTAGTGATTTGGAATATTTATATCTTCTTGGTTCAGCTTTGGCAGTTGACATGTATCTAGAAATCTGTCCATTTCTTCTGTATTTTCCATCTTATTAGAGTACAGGTTCTTGAAGTATTTGTTGATGATCTGGATTTCCCTAGGATCTGTTGTGATCACACACTTTGTTTTCCTAATTGCATGGATTTGAATCTTTTCTTTCTTTTTTTGATAAGGTTGCTTAAGAATTTTTCTATAATGTTTAATCTTTCAAGCAACCAACTCTTTGATTAACTGATTCTTTCTATTTCTTCTTAATCTCAACTGTATTCATTTCTACTCTGATTTTTGAAATTTTCTCCCTCATATATGATTTGGGTTTTATTTTCTCTCCTTTTTATAGAAGTTTGAGGTTCAGTGTGAAGCTATTTATTTGAGCTTGCTCTGTTTTTCTGATGTGGGAATTCACCACTATAAATTATCCTCCCAGGACTGCTTTCATTCCATAAGTTCTGATGTGTCATATTGGCATTATCAGTTGATTGTAGAAACTGTCTAATTTCTTCTTTCATTTCATCTGTGGCCTATTGGTTACTCAGAAGGTTGTAATTTGATTTCCATGTGTTTATGCATTATTTTGTGGTTTCTTTTGCTCTTGATTTTCAATTTTATCTGATAATATGCCTGGGATGATGTCACTTCCTTTGTATTTACCTAACCCTATTCTATGAGCTAATGGTCTATTTTGAAGAAAGTCCCATGTGCAACTGAGAAGTATTTGTAATCTGTTATAAGTCTACTTGTTCAAATATTTGTTCCAGGTCTGATATTTATTTGTTCATTTTTTGTCCATGTGATCTGGCTATGTGTGAGGTATTGATGTCCCCCACTGGAATTGCTTTATTGCTTATCTGACTTTTCATCTTCATTCATTTGTTTTATATTACTTGGGTGCATTGGTATTTGGTGCATACAAATTTATAATTGTTATCTATTCCTCTTGGATTGTTCCCTTAACAAGTATGTAGTGATCTTCATTGTCTCTTATGATCAGTCTTAGCTTTAAATTCACTTTGTCTACAAATAAAATCGGTACTCCTGCTATTTTCTGTCCTCCTGTCACATAGAGTGCTTTTTTCCATCTTTGACTTTCAATCTATGAATTTCTTTTTTGAGTTTTGTGTTTCTTTCATGCAGCATATTGTTCAGTCTTGTTTCTTGATCCATTATGACAGTCTGCTTCTTTTGATTGGTGAATTGAGACCATTTACATTGATGGTTAAAACTGAGATGTATTGACTTATTCTTGTCATAATATTTTTCTCTTGTTGGTTCTCATTGCTTCCTCTCTGTTTAACTTCTTGCTTTGCCTAGTGAATTCATTCTATTTTGATTCATGAAATTTTTGTCTTTTTCTATAATATACTTCAGAACTGTTTGGTGTACTGGCTTGGTGGTCATGAATTTTTTCAAGTGCTCTTTATCATGGAAGTATCTTATTTCTTTTCTTTTTTTTTTAGACAGGGTCTCAAAAAGCTGGCCTTGAACTCACTTTGTATCCCAGGCTGGTCTCAAACTTTCAACAATCCTCCTGCCTCAGCCACCCAAGTGATGGGGTTACAGGCATGCACCACAACACCCAGTTTTTATTATTTCTACATCAATCTTAAGCATAATTTTGTGGGGGTACGTCAATCTGATTTGGAGGATGTTTTCTGTCAGGGCTTGAAATATTTTACTGTAAACTCTCCTTGACGTCAAGATTTATGTTGAAAAGTTTGCTGTGATTCAGATGGGCTTTCCTTTATAGGTGATTTATTTCTTTTCTCTAACAGCTTTTTTTTGTCTTTTTGAGACAGGATCTTGCTATGCAGTTCAGGCCTTCTCTAACAGCTTTTAATATTCTTTTCTCATGTTTGATTTCTGGAATTCTGATGATGTAGTTTTTTTGTTTCTGATCATAACTAATGGACTTCTACATGCCTCACTTATCTATATGTCAAATTATATGTCCATGCTTGGGAAATTTTCTGCCATTACTTCTGTGATCATGTTTTTTATGTCATTTGTGTTATCTTCTGATTTTTGATTGATTCTGATCAAATGGTTATTCTTCTTTGCATCATTTAGCAGCTGTCTGATTGATTTTTAGAGGCTCCTTGCTGTTTTTAGGAAGTCTTTCATTTGATGATCACTAACTGCAAACCTGTCTTCTAGATCCAATATTCTGTCCTCACATTGGTTGATTTTGCAATGTATACTTTCAATAGAATTTTTAATCTGAATATATGTTTGAATCTGTGGCATGGAATCCATTTCTTTCCTATATTGGGCATTCATGATTTGTGTCATTTTTCTATGGTCCTCTAGTTTTTTTATTTATCTGTATCAACTCTAGATTTGCCAGCAATATCCTTCATTATGGCAATTATCTCTTTAATTATCTGTGAAATTATTTCTATTTTTTCCTAGATCCTCATTCATCTTCTTTGCCACTTCTACTGCTATCATTCATGTGAAAGCTTGATAAGTATCAGAAAATGAGCCACAGTTTATGACATCATTGCCTGGCACTGCTACTTTTTCTGAGCATGTGCATAACTCCCACGTGCACTGTTTTCTGATGCTCAGCTGCTGGAATGATGCTGGGGTGATGTCTCACAGAATGACAGACAAAGCTCTGCATGCCTGCTGCAATATGCATGACATATGTTTGCCACCACTGCACTGTAGATTTCTATTAAGTTCTTTTTTCAAAGATTTTGTTTGGCTCTGATATATGTATGTATATATGTATGTATGTATATATATATATAGATAGATAGATATAGATAGATAGATAGATAGATAGATAGATGTGTGTGTGCGTGTGTGTGTGTATACATATGTATATGAGAGAGAGAGAAAGAATGGATGTATCTTTCTATGTAGTACAGGATGGTCTTGAACTCAATTATGTAGCCCAGACTTGATACAAACTCAAGCTGATCCTTCTGCCTCAGCCTCCCAAATTCTGAGATTACAGGAATGAGCTACCATACCTGGCTGATATTTATCCACTGATTTTTTTTATCTAATTGGTCTCTTTATAACAGTGGGGTTATGAAGTCCCCCATTATAATCGTGTTTATATTTCTCTGATTCTTGATGTCCAGTAGTACTTGTTTTATGAACTTGGGTGTTCTGATTTTTAATTTCTTTATTTTAATTTTAAAGAGAATAAAACCTAAGAAAATAAAATGGGATAAAGCCAATCAAAACAAAATAGTGAAAGTGGCACAGAACTTCAAAACAGGATAATTGGAAATCTACAATGGCTACCATAATATCTCATGCTATCTTCACAGTAGTTGTCCATACCATGAGACATAGTAAAATCGAATAAAGCAAAGCAGAATAAAACCAATCAAAACAGAACATTAAATAAAACAAAACAGCCAGATGTGGTGGCACACACCTGTAATCCCAGCACTTGGGAGGCTGAGGCAGGAGGATCATTGCAAGTTCAGGACCAGACTGGGCTATAAGGTGAGCTCAAGGCTAGCCCAAACTGCAGAGTGAAACCCTTTCTCAAAAACAAAGCAAAACAAATCAGAACAAAACTAAACAGTGGGAACAATATTGGATTTCAAAAACAAGGCAGAAGGAAATCCACCATATTTGCTATATTGCATACTATTATCCTCCTAATAGATGCTCAGACTACTGGCCTTAGGCCTGAAAAGTCAATTAAACAATACAAGCATTTAGTTGTTTTTGTACTTCAGTTGCTATCAACTTAGCCTGTCTTCTGAACCAGCTAGTTGCTTATGGAGGATGGAGTTTCTTGATTCGCAGCCTGTGTGCTGGTTGGCTCACAGGAGGTGTGAACTGGCTTCTCTCTTTGTGGACCCCACATGGCTTGTGCAGCTTATGGGAAAGGCAAATTGGCTTCTTTTGTACTCCTCCCAGACCCAGCATGGCTTCTGCTGACTCACGGGAGGGGCAGACTGGCTTCTCTCTTCCTTGACCCCACATGGTTTGTGTGACTCATGGGAGGGATAAACTGGCTTCTCTCTTCCTGGGCCCCACATGCTTGTGCAGCTTATGGGAAGGACAATTTGGCTTCTTGTTGTACTCCTCCTAGACCCAGCATGGCTTCTCAGACTTGGGTGTTCTGATGTTTGGCGCATATATGTTAATAATTTCTATCTCTTCCTGTTGAATTGTTCATAGAGTCAATATATAGTTACTTTCTTGGCCTTCTCTGAACAATTTTGCCTCAAAGTCCACGTAATCTTAAAATAGGATAGCTACTCCTGATTTTTTTGTTTGTTTGTTTGTTTTGTTTTTTTGCAGTGAGGGGAGAGGGTTTTCCTGTTGCATGGAATACAGTGGTACCTTGGTTCATTAACTTGATTCTTTCCACCTTTCTGGTTTCACACCAAGTTGGACAGGAACCAAACCAAACTCAATGGTTAAGTACAATGTTGAGCATATAGAGAAATTTGATTCTGTTCCTGTCCATTTAAGCTTGTAAACAGAATTGGGAAGAGAATTTTGGTGGTGACTGAGTTACCACTGTATTATTTTCCATTCTTTGGTTTTTAGTCCATAAATTTCTTTTTAGGTTAAATATGTGTTGTATACAGCATATTGTTAGGTTTCATTTCTTGATCCATTCTGCCAATGTGTCTTTGATGAAAAAATTTGTACCATTCACTACATAACTGTTAACCCTACATGATGGATTTAGTCTATTGGACCTTTTGATATCATTCTCTTCATTGTCTACTTCTAGGTCATTATTCAAAATTTTTGCAGCACTAGTTTGGTGGTCATGAATTTCTTTAGGTGGTGTTTATTATGGAAGAATCTTATTTAACCATCAATTCTGAAGGATTTTTTTTTTTGCAAGATATATCAGTCTGGGTTGAAATTTATTTTTTTTCAGTGCTTGAAACACTTTACTCCAAGCTCTCCTGGACTTTAAGATTTGTGTTGAGAAGTCTGCTGTAATTCAAATGGATTTACCTTTAAAAGTGACTAATGGATTTTCTCTAATAACATTTAAGATTCCCTTTTGCAATTTCTGGAATTTTGACTATGGGGTATCATGGAGGAAGTTCTTTGCTGATTGTGGCTATTTGGGGTTCTATATGCATCACTTATCTGTATGTTAAATTCTTTTCCCATATTTGAAAATTTTTCTAATATTTCAGTAAATAGATGATTTTGCCCTTTGTGTTGCCTTCTGCTTTTTTTAATTATTCCAATTAATCTTAGATTAGTCTTCTTTTGGTCATCTAGTAACCAATGGATCAATATTTACCTTTCTCTTGTTCTTTGTAAATTATCTCTCATTAATTGGTCACCAATACTCATCCTGTCTTCTAGTTCTGAAACTCTGACCTCACATTAGCCATGTCTGCTGCTCATACATCTGATATAATTTTTAAAGTCCTGAATTTCTGTTTCATACCTTTTTATGAATTCCGATTCTTTTTTAGGATGAATGTTCATGTTTTATATCATGTTCTTTAGTTCAGCAAGCTTTTTACTTGTGTCACTTGTAGAGTTGCTGATTGTTTTGTTTATTACTTCCATTACCTATTTAATTATATCTTCTTTGTACTCACCAGGCATCTTATTAATCTCTCTTTTTTAAAATCTCCTTTGATATTCTTTCAAATAATTTAACCCCATGACTTTTTATTTCCTCCCACTCAAAGTATTCTGGATCAACTTTGGGGAAATTAGGAGTTTTTTGAAGATTTTTGTTGCCTTGTCTTCTCATGTTTACACTTTATTGTTTGGTTGTTTACTCTGAGGCTTGTGGAAGATATTCTTGTTAATATGGAGAACTTTTTAACTAATATGTGCTTTTCATTCATATCCTTTGGGCATGGCTACCTGTAACCTTTTGCCCCTGTCACAGAATCCAACTGCCTGTGTTTATTTGGGTAGAGAGGCTGCAGTGGGTTTGGCCCAGTACACAAATTTTATGAAATGGGCTTCAATTGTGTTAATGACACAAACACAATCCAGATATTGCCATACAGAGAAAAAATTTAATGGCAATACCTGTGTCACCATAGCTATAGTAATAAAATCATGAACAATAGCATCAAAGACAAACTGGGTATTGACATACCCTAAGAACTAATAATGTACCCTTGACCATAGGAAAAAAGATCTATAATTATAGAATACACACAAAGGCAAGCCAAATATTGACCTGCAGTAAATATTTACTGAATGGAGTAACTTTACCTTCACTAACAATAGGACAGTATTTTACATTGGTAGCCAAAAGTTAACTATTTAAAGATTTATAAAGCATAGCCCTGGGGGACATCATGAAAAATTTTTTGAAAGGCACATTATGGGGGTGTATAATGCCCATGTTTATTTTTAGAATTATTTCTATTGATGAATTATTAATTTTAATTTTATGAGTTTTATATTAAACAATGTGTACTTAACAGCAAAATAAAATATCAACAAAATAAATACCAATTTTTAACATGTAATAAGTATTTAGAATAAACTAACATTTTATCTGATTTTTTTCTATGGTTAATAAACATCAACAGTTTATCTGATTATAAGACCTAAAAAATAACATTAGAAATAAATTCATATGTGAATTGCAATGAAAATACTAACAAAACTCTACTACAGAAATAATCTTTGCTTTAATTACCTCACCTAAGACAATATTCACACATGATAACAGCATGTTCCATGCACAAATTTCACTTATACTGACAGCACATGTATTTTGTTTTCCTATCTTTGGATTGATATTTTGCTGTTCTTCCTGTTTTCTTAGGAGATTCTTGTGATGTTTCACCTGTCTGTTCACTGATCTGCTTCAGAATTCTTTTGTGGGATTGTTTGGCTACATACGTACTGTTCTTCCTCTGTTGTAATTGATCATTAATCAATTCTAATCCTGATCATGTAAGAAAATTTCTCTGTGGTATTTTGTTTTATTTTCTTTGTAAACTATGAAATTACTTATGCCTGACATGTTTAGAATCAAATAAAACACAATCATTGGCCAACACTGTGTTTAGAGTGACATTATAGCTGCTACACAAATCATCAACAACATCTCTGCCATTCATTTTGTTGTAAAATGTGAACATATCCGGCTTCATTTGTGTTGAGGATTCACCATCAATCTTGTTCGTTTGCTTTTGAGACAGGATCTCCCTACAGAGTCCAGGCTAGGCTTGAACTATATAGCACACGCTGACCTTGAACTCACAGGAACCTACTGCCTCATCCTTCTGAGTGTTGGGATTACAGGTGTGTATCACCACATCTGGCTTCACTCTCAGTCTTATCATCATAGTGTAAGGTTGACAGTATCAACACTACTTTGTTTTTCCTCACCATATAGGAGACTAATGTTTAGTCTTTCTGAAATCCAGAGATTTTATTGTACATTTCTTTTTTATTTATTTTTATTTAAGAGAAAAAAGACACATATAAGAAGACAAAAAGCAAAAGAGACAAACAAACGACAATAGCAAGTCCACAACAGCAACATTATAGGTTTACAAAACAAGAGGATAGGAACTTGACAATGTTTGCAATATTGCGTTTGGTTACCTTCAAAACAGTTGTTTACATTAACAGATATAGACATATAAAATTGATCTAATCATATGAGTATTAATTGTTCTTTCTCAATAACTAGTACATTCAGCTGTATAGACATTTTAGCTAACTTACATATACATATATCCATACATATATGTCTTTTTCCTTTTCCCTTCCTTCTTTTCTCCTTTTGCCTTTCACAATTACTTTTGCTCTTTGAGCAGTTTTTACCCTAACACAGTATTTATTGTAGATTTTGGATCATATATACATTTTCAGTTTCTTACATTAGGGAGACAATATGGTATTTACACATGTGGGTTTGATTTATCTCACTTATGAGTATGGTCTCAAGTCATGTCCATTTACTTATAAAAGTCTCAATGCAATCTTTCTTGATAGCTGAGTAGTACTCCATTGTATAAAAATATGACATCTTTTTTATTCATTCCTTGATTGATGGGCATTTCGGTTGTTTCCAAGATTTGGCTATTACAAATTGTGTTGCTATAAATATGGGGGTACAAATATCACTGTGGTATAATGATTTCAATTCTTCTGGGAAAATGCCTAGAAGCAGGATACCTGGTTCAAATGGGATCTCTAATCCTAGCTTCTTGAGGAGTCTCCACACTGATTTCCACAGTGGTTGCACCAGTCTACACTCCCACTAACAGTGGAGAAGAGTTCCTTTTTCCCCGCAGCCCCTCCAGCATTTGTTGTTGGTTGATTTTTTAATCTTGGCCATTCTTTCTGGAGTGAGATGGAATCTCAGTGTTGTTTTGATTTGCATTTCCCAAATGACCATTGACGTTGAACATTTTTTCATATATTTATTTGCCATTTGTATTTCTTTCTCTGAGAAGTGTGTATTCATCTCAGATGCCCATTTTTGGATTGGGTCCTTGAATTTTAGAGGCCTGATTTCTTTTATTCTTTATATGTTTTAGATAGGAGTCCTTTGTCTCATGGACAATTGGCTAAGATATTTTCCCAATTCGTGGGTTTTCTTTTTACTCTGTTGGAGATTTCCTTTGACATGCAAAAACTTTTTAGTAAGATGAGATCCCAGTTGTTGGTTCTGGGAAGTGTTTCCCATGCACTTTGATTTTTGTTCATGAACCCTCTGCCTACTCCTATATCAAGATTTTTACCTACTTTGTCTTCTAGTAAGTTTAGTGTCTCTATTTTAATATTCAGATCTTTGATCCATTTTGACTTTATTTTAGTACACAGCGATAGACATGGATCTAGTTTTAGTTTATGGCATATAGAAAGCCAGTTTTTCCAGCACCATTTGTTAAAGAGACTATCTTTCTTCCAATGTACATGTTTGGCCCCTTTGTCAAAGATGAGGTGGCTGAGTGTGTTTGTAGTTGTGGCTGTATCTTCTAATCTATCCCATTGATCTTCAGGTCTGTTTTGATTCCAGTATCATGCTGATTTTATCACAGTAGCTTTGTAGTATAATTTCTTTTTTTATTGTTATTTATTTATTTTGGGTTTTTTTGTTTATTTTTTATTTAAGAGAAAATGGACACAGAAGAGAGAAACAAAAAGCAAAAAAGACAAACAAACAACAACAACAAATCTGATACAATAACATTATAGGTTTACACAATGAGATGGTTGAAATTTGGCAGTAGTTGCAATATTGCATATTGTTACCTTCAAAGGGGTTGTTCAGATTAACAGATATAGACATGTAAAATTGATCTAATCATGAGTATTAACTTTTTTCAATAGCTAACGTATTTAGTAATATAGTCATTTTAACTGTCCTATGTATACCTATTTATAAATTTATTTCTTTTTCCTTTTCCATTCCTTCCTTCCTCCTTTCCCCTTAGAATACCTCTTATTATCATTAAAATAACTGCCCATATCATCAGGCCTAATATAATCAAGCAAAATAGTTCAGATTAAAACCAATAAAGAATAAAAGAATGGTCACAGAGGAGAGAAACAAAAAACTAAAGGGACCAATAAACAACAACAGCATATCCGATACTGTAAAATTATAGGTTTACAACATGAGATGATTGGAACTTTACAGTGGTTGTAGCACTGTATATCGTTACCTTCAAGGGGGTTGCTCAGATCGACAGATATAGACATGTAAAATTGATCTAGTCATATGAGTATCAACTGTTCTCTCTCACCAGTTAATGCATTTAGTAGTATAGTCTTTTAAACCATCTTATGTATACCCTCATATAAATCTATGTCTTTTTCCTTTTCCCTTCCTTCCTTCCTCATTTCCCCCTGTAATACCTCTTATTGTCTTCAAAATAATTGCCCTTACCATCTGGCCTAATATAGTCTAACAGAGTAGTACTGAATAAAACCAATAACAAATAAAATAATGAAAGCAATACATAGTAATACAACATTGATTTCTATAATGCCTCATATTATCTTCTAGGTAGTTGCCTATATCATCTGTTGTAATACAATCAAACTAAAATACGTTAAAATCTCTCAAAACAGAACAGTGAAAGCAATACCAAGTTTCAAAACAAGGTGATCGAATATCAATAAAGGCTACCCTAATATATTTTGTTATCTTTAAAATAACTCTCTTTGTCATCATATATAATAAAGTTAAGTAGGTTGAGGTAGAAAAAGGTTAAACTAAACAGCTCATTGAAAACAATACTGAACTCAAAGCCCAGTGATGGATTATTCATTTGTCTGCCCTGCTCGGTGATATCCCTCTGCTGCTGTTTCTGGAGCTGTGGAGTTTTTTTATCTCTCTCTAGAATGTCCTTCAGTATTCTTTATAGGGTTGGCTTGGTTGTCATAAATTCCTTTAGTTGTTATCTGTCATGGAAGTATCTTGTTTCTCTGTTGATTTTGAAAGATAATTTTGCAGGGTACATCAATCTGGGTTCTAAGTTATTTTCCTTCAGGACTTGAAATACTTCACTCCAAGCTCTTCTTGACCTGATAGTTTGTGTTGAGAAGTCTGTCGTGATTCTGATGGGTTTTCCTTTGTTGGTGATCTGTCTCTTTTCTCAAATAGCTTTTAATATTTTGTTTTTGTGTTGAATTTCTGGGATCTTGATTATTATATGTCTGGGTGTACGCATATTTTGGTCATGTTTAGCTGGAGTTCTATATGCTTCACTTATCTGAAAGTCTCTTCCTGTTCCTATGCTTGGAAAATTTTCTGAAATTATTTCTGTAAATAGGCTTTTAATTTGATTTGTATTGACCCCTGCTTTTTCACTCACACCCTTTATTCTCAAATTATATTTCCTTGGGTTGTCTTGCAGTCGTTGTATTCTTACTCCCAGGTTTCTTATTATTTTTAAAAGATCTCTCCTTTCTCGATCCCAGGCTTCAAGCCTGTCTTCCAGATTTGAAATTCTATCTTTAGTTTCCATCAGGTGGTTCTGCCAACTTTCATTGGAGTTTTTGATTTCCTGATAGTCTCTCTGAATCTGTTTCATGCATTCCAGATCTTTTTTGTATTGTTCATTCCAGGTTTCCCTCATTTTTCTATGCTCCGTTTTTTCATCTATGTCTCCTTTAGGGATGCCTAGCAATTCTTTTATTATGTATTTCATTTCTTCTCTCAGTTGGGTTAATATTTCTGTTCTAATTTCTTTTATAGCTTCATGGAGTTGTTTCCCTACTTCAGTTGTCATCACCTCAGAGACTTTAGCTGTGGGACTCCTGACCTCTTCTGTGTTTGCTTCCCCTGGATTTGCTCTGCTTGAATTGGAGGCCAGAGACTGCCCTCTACCTTTTTATCTTGACATTTTCCTGGGTTGTTCAGGGGTCTTGCGATTTCTCTGGAGTGAGCCCGTGCTGGTCCACTGCCTTTCCCCAGCCCGTCTTGGCTCCGCGGATGTCTGGCACAGTGCGTGGTGGTGGGGCCACTGCCTGGGAACCTGTGGCAGTTGTTGGTGAAACTTCCCCTATCACCCCTAGGGTGTGTGTGGAGCCTTGATCTCCAGACCTTGCCGGTCATTCACCAGTAGCCTCCAGGGCTCAGTTGGAGCAGTTTCTGTGGGACTGTGCCCCATGAGGTGTGGTTCCACTCCCAAGATGGTTGCCAGTCCCTCACTCTCCCTCGAGGGGGTGGGGGGGCATTGGGATTTGTCATACTCACTCACCAGCCTATTCCAGTCCACTTCACTCCATGATCCATTGCTGCCTCCGTCATCACTGCCGCAGCTGCAGCACTTTATCTCGCTTCCCCTGGTCACAGCTGCTCCCCACTGCTAAGTGGGTTCAGCTATGGTCAGAGGTGCCGCCAGCCTCTGCCTTTGTTTGGTTACTTCTTTTTACTCTTTCTGTGGGCCTCAATTCTCATTTTAGATTCTTCTTGGATCCAGAGGACCCACTTCCCTCTTTTTTGTTTTCTCTCTGTTATTTTATTCCAGCATTTGGATGGTATCTTTCAGTGAGGCCACCTATCCTGCTGCTCACTGTTCTGCCATCTTGTCGAATCTTGTAGTATAATTTCAAGTTGGGGATTGTGATGCCTCCTGCCTTACCTTTGTTGCCCAGAATTGCCTTTGCTATTCTAGGTCTCTTCTGGTTCCAGATGAATTTGAGGAATGCTTTCTCTAGCTCTGTGAAGTAGGAAAGTGGTATTTTGATTGGGATTGCATTAAATCTGCATAACACTTTTGGGAGAATGGCCATTTTCATGATGTTTGTTCTTCCTATCCATGAACAGGGAATATCTTTCCATTTTCTGAAATCTTCTTTGATTTCCTTTTTCAGAGTAATGAAATTTTCACTGTATAGATTTTTTCCTTCCTTCATTAGATTGATTCCTAAGTATTTCATTTTTTTGGATGTTATAGTAAAGGGTGTGATTTTATTTATTTCTCTCTCAATGACTTTCTTGTTTGTGTACAGGAATGCTGTTGACTTTTGAGTGTTCACCTTGTATCCAGAAACATTACTGAATTTGGTTATTACATCTAGAAATCTTTTAATGGATTTTTTGGGACCTTCTATGTAGAGTATCATATCATTTGCAAATAATGATAATTTTACTTCTTCCATTCCTACCCTTATTTCCTTTATTTCTGTCTCTTGTCTAATTTCTCTGGCTAATATTTCCAGAACTATATTGAATGGGAGTGGTCATAAGTCACATTCTTGTTGAAAGCTTTCAGTTTTTGTCAATTTAGTAGGATGTTGGCTGTTGGTTTATGATATATGACTTTTATCAGGTTGAGGTAGAGATGATCTTTTCTGATTTTCTGTAGGGATTTTATCATGAATGGGTGTTGGATTTTGTCAAAAGCTTTTTCTGCATCTATTGAGATGATCATGTGGTTCTTGTCCTTGGCCCTATTGATATGGTGTATTACATTTATTGATTTGCATATGTTGAACCATCCCTGCACTCCTGGATGAATCCCACTTGATCGTGGTGTATAATCTTTCTGATGACATGCTGTATTCTATTTGCCAGTATTTTATGGAGGATTTTTGCATCTAGGTTCATTAGGGAGATTGGCCGGTAATTTTGTTTTTTGGTTGGATCTTTCTCTGGTATTGCTATTAGGGTAATACTTGTTTCCAGGAATGAGTTAGGGAGAATTGCTTCCCTTTCAATTTCATTGAAGAGTTTGAGGAGTGTTGGCATTAAGTCTTCCCTAAATTTCTTGTAGAATTCAGCAGTGAATCCATCAGGACCTGGAGTTTCCTTTGTTGGTAAATTTCTAATTACATTTTCAATTTCATTAGCTGAAATTGGGTTATTCAACAGTTTTGCATCTTCTTGAATCAGCTTTGGTAATTCATAGGTTTCTAGGAATCTGTCCATTTCTTCTGTGATATTGAATCTATGTGAGTAAAGGTTTTCGAAGTAGGTGTTGATGATCTTCTGTATTTCCACAGGGTCTATAGTGATTTCACCCTTTTCATTTCTTATTGCATGAATCTGAGTTTTTTCTTTCCTCTTTTTGATAAGGTTGCTAGGGGTTTATCAATTTTATTTACTCTCTCAAAGAACCAACTCTTCGATTCATTAATTCTTTGTACTGCTTTCTTAATTTCAATTGCATTAATTTCTGCTCTGATCTTGATAATTTCCTCCCTTCTTTGGGCTTTGGACTTGAATTGCTCTTCTTTTCTTAGAAGATTCAGGTGCATCATTAGGTTGTTTATCTGTGATCTTTCCATTTTTCTGATGTGGGAGTTTAGTGCTATAAATTTCCCTCTGAGGACTGCTTTCATTGTATCCCACAGGTTCCAGTAATTTGTATTTGCATTTTTGTTCAATTGTAGATATTGTTTAATTTCTTCTTCAATTTCTTCTGTGACCTATTGATTGTTTAGGAGAGTATTATTTAATTTCCATGTGTTTATGTGGTTATTGTGGGGTTTTTTGTCATTCATTTCCAATTTGACTGTGCTACGGTCAGATAATATGCATGGAATTATTTCAGTTCCATTTCATTTACTTAAGCATGTGCTGTGGACCAGCATATGATCTATTTTAGAGAATGACCAATGTGCAGCTGAGAAGAATGTGTATTCTGATGTTGATGGGTGGAATACTCGGTACACATCTACTAGGTCCATTTGTTCACAAGTTTGATTCAGTTTTGTTATTTCTTTGCTGATTTTTTGTTTGGTTGATCTGTCTCTCTGTGTCAGTGGGGTGTTAAGGTCCCCTGCTATAACTGTATTATTGTTTATTTGGTTTTTCATGTCTGTTAAGAATTGTCTTACATAGTTGGGTGCTCCCATATTTGGTGCATATTTATTTATGATTGTAATCTCTTCCTCTTGAAGTTTTCCCCTAACAAGTATGTAGTAACCTTCTTTATCTCTTTGATCATTTTTAGTTTGAAGTTCACATTGCCTGCAAGCATAATAGCTACCCATGCTTTTTTTGGGGGGTTCCTGTTGCATGGAGTATTGTTTTACAGCCTTTGATTTTTTGCCTGTGATTTTTCTTTTGAGTGAAATGTGTTTCTTGTACACAGCATATTGTTGGTTTTTGTTTCTTAACCCACTCTGCTAGTCTGTTTCTTTTTCTTGATGAGTTGAGACCATTTCCATTGATTGATATAACTGATACGTACTGACTCATCCCTGTCATGATATCTTTCTGTTGTTGGTTTTATACATTTTCTGTTTAATTATTTGCCCTGCTTAGTGGTTTCCTCTTGTTGTTGTTCTTAAGATTGTAGCTATCTTTGTCTCTTTCTAGAGTGTCTTTCAGTACTCTTTGTAGTGTTGGTTTGGTGGCCATAAATTTCTTTAGTTGTTCTTTGTCATGAAAGTATCTTATTTCTCCATCAATTTTTAAGGATAGTTTTGCAGGGTACATCAGTCTGGGTTGAAAGTTGTTTTCTTTGAGGATTTGAAGTACTTCACTCCAAGCTCTTCTTGACTTAAATGTTTGTGTTGAGAAACACATGCCATGATTCTGATAGGCTTTCCTTCATAAGTGATCTGTTTCTTTTCTCTGACAGCTTTTAGTATTTTATTCTTGTGCTGTATTTCTGATAACCTAATTATTATATGTCTGGGTGAAGATTTATTTTGGTTGTGGTTAATTGGGGTTCTGTACACCTCACTTACCTGTATTTCAGATTCTCTTCCCATGTTTGGAAAGTTTTCTGTTCTTATTTCTGCAGATAGTCTTTGCAAGTTGTTATTATTGACCCCTGCTTTTTCAGTGATGACTGTTAATCTTATGTTATTTCTCTTGGCATCATCTTGTAGCTGTTGAATTGTTGTTTCTTGGTTTCTTGTTATTTTTAAGAGATCTTTTCTTTCATGATCATAAGCTTCCATGCTGTCTTCAAGGTCTGAGATTCTATCTTCAGCTTCATTGAAGCGGTTTTGCCAACTTTCCATGGAATTTTTCATTTCCTGAATTTCCCTTTGCATCTGTTTCATGCATTCTGTTTGTGTCTTATATTGTTCATTCAAAGTTTCCATCATTTTCTTATGTTCCTCTTTTTATCTTGATCTTTTTTAGGTACACACAGCATTTCTTTCATAATGATTGTCATTTCAATTTTTAGCTGAGAGTTTATTTCTGATTTGAGTGTCTCTATAGCTTCATGGAGTTGCTTCTTTATGTCATGTGCTATCATTTCAGAAAGTTCAGTTGTGTGACTCCCAGTGTCTTCTATTTCAGTGTCTCTTGGGTTTGTTCTCAGTGGGCTGGGGGATTGAGACTGTCTCTTGGTCTTTCATTTTGTCATATTCTTCTGGGACCTGTGTGGCTGGGTAGGCAGCCTCCCGATGGATTGCACTGGAGCACTGTGCTGGGTAGAGGTTCAATCCTCCAACATCCCCGTGGCTAGCCAGGGCACACCCCCTGATTATGGCACTGAATCCTTGTGTTCTGTGGTCTCTGAGGCTGGTCACGTGTTCCCCTGATGCACTTTGTTGGGTTACTCTGGGACGCTGGGCTGGACAAAGTTTGTATCCTCCCTGTAGCTAGCAGTGTCACAACCCTGGAGCCTGTTGCTGGGGCCTAGAACCTGGCTGTATAGCGTTCAGAACCCCAGAGACCCAGGTGGCTAGCAGAGACTCAGCTCTGGGGTGTGTTACTGGATCTTCAGCATGGCTGAGTGGAGTTTGGAATCTCCAGGACCCAGGTGGCTAGACTGAGCACACCCTGGAGTGTGGTACCACCCAAACCTTGAGTCTGGCTGTGAGGAGTTCAGAGTCTCTGGAGCATGTGGAAAGCCTGGGCAAGTCCCAGGCATATATTGCTGGGGCCTTGCTCTTGGGTGGGTGGGTTTGCAACCTCTAGGACCTGCTGTGTGACTACATTCCTGAACAATGGAGCTGTGCCTTGTGCTCTGATGGGCAGAGTTCAAGTTTTCTAAGGCCCTGCAGCTACACTGGCCACTCCCTGATCAGCAGCTCTGGGCCTCTGGGCTCAACTGGGCTCAGTACCTCTGTGGCCTGCGAGGCTGGCCAGGTGTTCCCCTAATGAATTGCACTGAAACGCTGGACTGGGTAGAACTCGATCCTCTGTGCAGCTAATGAGGATGCACTCCCAGAGTGTGTTGCTGGACCCTCGGCCTTAGTGGGTGGGGGTTGGAGCCTCTGGGACCAAGGCAGCTAGAAGTGCATCCTTGAGTGTGGCACCACCCAGACCTTGTTTCTGGCTGCAAGGAGTTCAGAGCCTCTGGAGCACGGGCTACTGTATATTTCTCCATGGTGCACTTGCAACATTTTTAAATGAATCTTAGTTTGTTCTTGTGAATTATTCCTTTGCAGGTCAATTGGTGTTCTTTCAGCAAATGTAGCACCAATTGGTAACCAGTGAACCAATTCTCAAATGTGACATTTGAGTTATTTTTGAAATAGGTGCAATGAGTCTGTTCACACTATCACACAGTTTATTAGTGCACAAATAAACACGTGGTGACGTGAGTTCCAAGACAAATTTCTAAATCTGACGTGTAAAATGTCCTTGCATATACCAGGAAATATAATTATGTACCATATTTGGAAGGTGTATATGGTGTTATGGCTTGTGTTTAGATGTAACCCATGTAACTCATGTGTTTAGATGTAACTCATGCAGTCATGGATGTGGCTTTTTGACAGGTGGATGAATCTAGAGTGTGTGACCTTGGAATTGATTCATGGTGCAAGGCTAGGCTCAAAGGCAGTACAACTAAGTGTATGACCTGCCATAAAGCGCCTGGAAAAGATATAAGGGATAGAAGAACTGTGGTCATTCCTTGTTTTGTTACTATCGGGGACCCAGCCTAGATCCCCAATTATCCAAATGAGTGTATGGTGAAAGCTTAAACAAATGAGACAAGTGGCATGATTTTAGGGCTCCACGAGGATCAAAGCCCTTACAGAGTTCTTGACTCTGTAGCTATGATTAGGGCTAAGACCAAGAACTTCTCTGGACCACTCGTATTCATTTCCATAGCAGACAAAGAGAGGGGATACTGAGGGAGGTGCTAGAACTGAGCAGGACCTTGGGAGTCACTTCAAGGGCATCTCCAATAGTAAAAAATGCCAAAAATAAAAAGGAAAACTATTTTATCTCAAAGATGGCATTTGTGGTGGGACTGAGATGTCTGCAGGATAAGATGCCTGCAGCTGCAGTCTCTACTTACATAATTGATTGTGGAACCAAGATGTCATCAGCTGTGGCCTTCTTTATCTTGCCCTTTGAGGTATCCCTGACCTCACAGGCCACTGCAGGTCTCAGCCAGGACCAGTGATATCGGGGACCCAGCCTAGATCCCCAATCTCCTGAACGAGTGTATGGTGAAGGCTTAAATAAATGAGACAAGTGGTATGATTTTAGGGCTCCAGCAAGGTCAAAGCCCCTGCAGAGTTCTTGACTCTGTGGCTATCATGAGGGCTAAGACAAAGAGTCTCTCTCCTTGCCTGTATTTATTATCAAAGCAGACAAAGAGAGGGGGTACTGAAGAAAGCACAGGAAATGAGCAGGACCTTGGGAGTCACTTCAAAGACTTCTCCAAGTCATAAATTGTGCCAATTAAGGAGAACTGTCTTATCTCCATGATGACATTTATGGTGGGAGCAGGACTGCAGCTGCAGTCTCTATTTACTTGAGTCTGAGCCAGGCGTCTTTGGAGGTGACCTTATCTTGCCCATTGAGGTATCTCTGACATCACAGGTCACTACAGATCTTCGTCAGGACCAGTGATTCATAGAGGTTCCTTACTATGAATCAGCTCCAATTGCCAGGCAAAAGGGCCTAGGCCTTGGACAGGCTCACAGATAAACAGAAAGTTAATTAGTTAATTTTAAATACTGCTCAAAGCCCCTTCATAGTGGTCTCCAACACAGTGATTCATAGAGGTTCACTTACTATGAATCAGCTCCTGTTGCCAGACAAGGGGCCTAGGCCTAGGACAGGCTCACAGATAAATAAAAAGCCAATTAGTTAATTTTAAATCCTTCTCAGAGCCACTTCATAGTGGTCTCCAACAGTTACCTTCTGCCTGTTACCATATCTTCTCTACAATACCTGTCTGCCATGCTACCCTGCCTTGAAGCCAGCCAATTATGGACTAAAACCACTACAAATTATCAGCTAAACAAACCTTTTCTCCTTTAACTTTGGGTGTTGGATATTTTGCCTCATTAACAAAAAAAAGTAACTGAGACACTTGGCATAAAAATTCCCAAAAGCTTCAATAACCACAAGAGGATGCAAGTTGTAAAACAATTGTCATGTACTCAGAGGGCATATAAATTGCTTAAGAGTTCAAAACAAAGCTCTCAGTAAGTGAGTGAATGTCAGTCGAATTATCAGTTTTTCTTTGGCAGGTTTTTTCATCAAAAAAATGTAGGCCATTTTAAAGAAAACCAAATCTCTTGAGTGCCATTATTGTTCTAAATGTCTTGATGCTATGTCTTTTATTTCTCAATAAATCCTTTACATTCTGATGATTAGAATGATAAAGTCCTGCTTTGAGGGCTTTTAGTTCAGATAGTGAGGTGTCTCATAATGTATTTTTGAGTATCATTGTTGATGCATATAGAATGTTTTACTTGTATTTCATTGCTAGAGTATTTCAAAACATCTTGAAGTATATCATCCATTAAAAATAATTTCAAACATTAAATCACAGTGTTGGCATTTCTTCTAATAGATTTTGCCCCTAGCAAGAACATGATATTTTCTGAGCCAGTTCTAATGTTGAATCATTGAGGTATATATAACCACAATGTACCATTTTGACTAATCAAATATTTATTTACATTGATGTTTTCTTCCTCATCTAAGTCAACATCTTCATTCTCTATCATATCTTGCTTTGTCTTACATGATCCAAGTCATCTTCAGTAACCAAGTCAGCTGATGACTCACGTTCAACCTCCTCCCAAAGTTGTAAAAGCAGATTTTCATGCAATATTGTACTGAATTTGGCTAATTCTACAAGAAAAATCAAAACAAAATATTTAATAAAACAAACTATAAACACACGAAATGTAATACACTGCACAATGAGGGTAAAACTCACCTGTTTGCAGTACAACACACATGCATACATCTTTCTGTGGATCATACCAAGTAGATGAACACAGTGACTGCTCCCTATATTACCCTAGTGCAGATACTGAGATGCACAGCCAGCTACCATTATGGTAAAGTACATATTTTCATTAGAAAACCATGGTATGGGGTGTTATGGCACTCACCTGCAATCCCAGCACTAAGGAGGCTGAGGCAGGAGGATGGCCATGAGTTTGAGGCCAGGTTGGACTACATAGCCAGACCCTGTCTCAAAAAGAAAGAAATAAGAAGGAAAGAAAGAAGAAAAGAAAAGGAAAAGGAAAAGGAAAAAAGCACAGTATGGGAATCTGATACTCTGAGTGAGAAATTGTACTAGTAAGGATAGAGGGCAGATCTCAGCACTTTTGTATGAGCCTCAAAGACTACTTGAGAGACTTCCTCCAAGATGGCCACCCAGATAACACCCTGATAGGGAGGCTCCCTGAATATACCATCAAAATGCTGGAATATAAACTAATATAATAACAGAGAAAAGGAAAAAAGAGGGAGATGGGCCCTCTGGACCCAAGAAGAATCTAAAACAAGAACTGTAGCCCACGGAAAGAGTAAAAGAATGAAATAAATGCGGAGACTGGCAGCACCTCTGTCCAGAGCGGAATCCAATCAGCGCAGCAACCTGAGCTGAGAAGGTACGATCCAGGTGCTCTTGATACGTGGGGGAGTTGCCAGTACAATTGCTGCAGTGTGGCGGAATGGTGGAATGGCAGAGACGATGGTCGACCGTGGGGCGAGGTGGTCGCGAGCAGGCGAGTGAGTGAACCTGGCAGCCCCCAGCCCCCCACCCCCGAGGGAGAGCGAGGGACAGCCATCTTGAGACCGGAACTGCACCGTGGCGGAAACGGCGTGGGTGCCCTGGGGGTGATAGAGGAGGTTTGGCGGATGGCCCTGTATGGTTTACCAGACAGCGGCCCCATCCTCTCACACACCGCAGTAGACATTCGTGGAGCAGAAATAGGCTTGGGAGAGGCACTGGACCAACACGGCCTCATGGGCGAGCCCAGGAAAATGCCAAGATGGAAAGGCAGAGGGCGCTCTCCGGACTCCGATACAAGCAGAACTGATTCCAGGGACGCTAATGCTGAAATGGTCGGGAGTCCAAAAATTAAACTCTCAGAGGAGTTGACAACAGAAGTGGGGAGACAACTCCACGAAGCTATGAAAGAAATTAAAGCAGCACTGTTAACCCAACTGAGAATTGAAATGAAACTCATAATTGGGGAATCACTAAGTGCCTCTAAAGGAAACATAGCAGGAAAGGTGGAGGATGAAAAATCAAAGGAAA
>RJWM01004729.1:0-98519 GCA_004363535.1 Dasyprocta punctata
CAGAGGAGGGTTTTAAATGTGCTTATGAGAACTGTGGTTTGTGCTCTGGTGAGTCTGAAGTAAGCACTGGCATGGTCTGATTTCTATATTAAAAACATTATTCTTGTAGCTTGTGCTGGGAATAGACTAAGTACTTAAAGGGTAGAAGTAGGGAAATTCCAACAATCCAACAACTGCCACTACTCTCACTGAGCTGTGGGGCCAGACAGGGGTCATCCAGGATGAAGTCTGTATAGATGTGCCCAGGGGGTTGAACCTACACAGTTGTATGCCCTGTGGACTTGCAGGAGATGCTGGAGGTAGATTCTGGTCATGAAGGAAGAAATGTGAGTTTCTATTCTTGGATATCTCATGCTCACACAAAGTTAATGACAAATATTTTTCTTGACTTGTTCTCAAATACCTCACTTCACTTATTTTTCCTCAGGGTGTGATTCATTTTCATTTCTTCAATTGTTACTTCCATGGAGATAACTTGCAATACTATAACTCCAGCCCAGAGAGGGCAATTACTAATTCCTTATTTCCTGTCCCACCCAAACCAATTCCATGGCTTCCTTCCCATAAGGTCTCTTCCTCTTGACCCCTCCCCCTTCATTCCTTAACCACAAATTACTTTGGTTCATATCTGTAGTTGTAACTCTGAATCATTCTTTGATTTTTCTGACATCCAAATAATTCTGATTCCTATAAATTATTCCTCTGAGATAACTTTTCTTTTTTCTTTTGTTTTTGTTTTGGTACCCGCGATCGAACTCATGACCTCACACTTGCCAGGCAGGTGCTTCTGCTGAGCTAAATCCCTGGCACACGACTTTTCTTTTGATTCTCATTTCCAACATCTTTCTTTAAATTTGCCCTTTCTCTGAACAAACCCATTAGCCTCTCAGCTGATTGCCCTGTGTCCAGATTCACACCTCACTATTATAAATTTGACCTTGCCAAAGGTAAGTTGTGATTTTCCTTTCAAAATCTTTAATTGTTCCCTTTGTCTGGTGAACCATGTACACAAGGTCTAGCTGGGCATTCAGCACTTCCCACATTGTGTCCAAATCCGCATCCACCTTTTCTGTTCTCTTAAATGACCTGTACATGTCTAACACTCTGAGGTCAACAGTGATTTTTCTAGTATATTCTGTGCATTCCTGTCTCTAGCTCCCACAAAGCCCCACCTATCTGCTACCAGCTTCCTCCAATGCAGTATTCATGAAAGCTTTCTTATTCCCTAAAACTGGAAGCATTTTTTTTCTCTTCCAAAAGGCCATGTTTCCCTTGCCTATAGGTGGTACAAATTTGTGCATTTGTCATTACACATCTTATTGCTTTGAAGCAGAAAGGGGAAAACATTTATGTTTCATGGGGAGTGCATAGTAAGTGTTCACTTATGCATTAATTTCTCTTCTCAATAAACATTGAAAGATAAGCATTATTCTAGGCACTGAGGACCCAAAAGTAATCAGATGTTGTCCCCCTCTTCGACACAGTTGTTGGAGATCTAACACAACGTGGAATAATTTACTAGTTATGGGAGTGGTAATCTGGCCATCTTAGGTTAAAAATTATGTTTTCTGCTACCTCCTACGTCTGCCCTCCTAAATCAAGGTAATTACTTGGCAATCTGGCTATATCTTGTGAAGGCAAAAGAGCTGTTCATGTCTTGTGTCAAATGAAGAAGAGAAGGGGGGAGGGAAGGGGTAAATTACCCTGCTTCCCATCTGTGCCCAATCAGCTGTAAATCTCCAGGAAAAAAGACATTCAGAATTTCTAAAGAAATATCCTCCCAACCATGCTTCTAAGGGTAAGATTTTTGTGCAATAGGTAAGGGACCAGCTGGAGTAAGTGTGTAAGCATATCTGGAATTTTGTGTTGATCTTTCATGTTTGAGAGTGAGCGTGTGAACTTCTAATGGATTTAAAAGGTTACCCTGCCTTCTCTGACTGTACACACGGGAAGCAGAGCAGCCTCTCAAGGCCTGGCTGTGGCAGGGGCTGCGCATTTTAAAGATGCCCTCTGAAATGGAAAACACCATCATGGGCTCCAGTACAAATGTGATTCTCCTATCTTACCAACCTCTAATGCAACAACTTCTTACACAGCTGAGATTTTAAAGTGTGTTCTCACCAGAACAGAGACGAAGATAGGGGAAATGAGTAATTTATATGTCCCTTAAAAGTCAAAATGGACAAAATGTGCATAATATAGCTAGAGAACTGTAGAAGTTAGGTGCACAGTTTCTGAAGGAAGAGGGCTTGGCTTGGAAGCCCAACTACACAATATTCTACCTGAATGACTTTGGGCAACTATGGAGGTTAAGTAGTTTCTCTGTACCTCATCTTGAAATGGGTATAATTAGCGAATTTACCTTATAAGTGTTGCTATAAGTCTTGAGCTCGTATTTGTAAGATACTGTACTTAGAATACTATAGGGAAATATTTAGCACCATTAAGTGTACTGAATTAATTTTTAAAAATTTTACCTCTTCAAGAAAAGAAAAATAAGGTACACAGACTTACTGTTAACCTCACATAGCACAGGAAACCCCTCTGATCTCTTCATTATTTGTGCTCACCTCTGGATTTCAACGATCAACTAAGCAGCCAACATCATTTGTTTGGGAAAAAGCAGTAAATTCTTATATTTATCACTCCCTTAAACTAAAAGACAACATGCAAAGAGGAAAAAAAATTTTTTTTCCCAACGGATACTTGAATAAACCTGAATAAATGAAAGCACTGTAGGTAATTTAACCCTCTGGATACAGTGACACAAATTCTACACCATTAATGAGTATCACGTGCAGTCCTGTGGGAAGAAAATTCCCCAAATTAGCCCTCTTTATGCCTTGTTTCCTCCTTTATGTGCAATTTTATCTTTCTGGGCCCCATATAAATCTCTCTCAGCCTGTATTATCTTCCCATTATGAGTGAGCAGCCATAATGACAGCCACCTGTTTTAATGACGGAGCCAGGATGTCATCATTTTCTGCAGAGTGTTGTTAATCTGAGTAACCTTTCCCTTCAGGAATGCCATCCCCACCCTTTTGCAGTTACATGCCAGTTCCAGAGCACCTGTTTCCCCTCTAGTTTTAAAAGGTAAATTCCTCCCCAAGGGGGCTTCCCTGACTATACCCCCAACCCCTGTTATACTATCTGTATAAATCTTGCACTTCTGGTGGCTATGCTTTGCTCAATCAAACCAGTAGGGGGAAAAAGTGGAAGATGGAAACATATTGTTTGAGAATGCACATTAACACACTGTAATAGCCCCGTCAGAAATTTGTCAACATCGTTAACTGCCGCCTTCCCTCGGCTTCTATCCGGGAACAGCTGCTGACAGGCCCTTGCTGTTGCTTCCTTCAGGACATTTGGTGTGTGCAATCAAAAGCACCACAGTGTGTAATGCTAGTGACTGCTACAAACACCACTTGCTGCTCGGATACACACAGAGCTCGGCTCCCAGAGCTCTCTGGTCATCCTCCAATTAATCTCAGTGACATTTTCAGGCCTCTGACACTGTCTAGTCAGCTAAGTATGGAATTTGCCAATATAGAAGCTGTTCTGGCAAAGCCACCTAAGTCCTAACTCAAGCCCAGGTAGTTTCTGGTCTGCCTGTGCCTCAGAGACACAGCATGGCACATACTGGAAACCAAACAGCGACAGTGCAGATTTAGACTCTTCCTCTTGCTAGTGGAAAGGCCACAGGCAAAGCTTGTCATTTTTCTGACACAAAGCTGTGGGGGTAGACAGGTGACATACGTAGCCCCCAGCAGAGAGCAGGTTGTCAGGGCATATTACCTGCTTTCGTCCTTCTCCAGAATACCTAAGTTCTGGCCATTCTCCCCAGTCAAGGCTTCTGCATGAGGTCTTCTCCAGCTGGCCAGCTCTCACTTCCTGTCCGCAGTATGCAGCCCTTTCTCTCCATCTTCTTGGGTCTATGCTCCTGCTGCATAGAACTCCAAGGGCAAGCAGAAAAGTAGGCGGAGGAGAAAGGCTGTTGCTAGTCCCCACCAGCCATCTTCCAAGCTCACTCTCCCTACCCATGTGTAGCCAGTTAAATCATTCCCTGTTCCTAGGGTATCTCCTACTGCTCTAGTCCACTCATAAGTTGAAAATCTAGGAGGCCCACTGAGTCCCCAGTCTTATGAGCTGATGTGAACACACATGCACATTTCTCCTTCCTTCCTGTATAGATGAAATGTGGCTCTGCTCTCAGGCCTATCCCACCTTTGTTCTTGATCACTTTACCTCCAACCTCCATCCCTCTTGATTCCTGCTATACATTTAATCATGACAAAGTCTCTCCTATCTTTAAGAAACATCCTACCTCAAAGTCCACTGTTTCCACTTAGCTAGCACTACCACTTCTTTCTCCTGTCCCTTTTGAAGAATAAATTTCCTATACTTGCTCATAACTCACCTCTAAACCTACTCCAACCTGGCTTCTTTTTAAATGTCTCAGGCCAATGCTGCTTTTGGGGGCACATTCATCTCCTGTTCCTGGGTGGATGTGATCACTGAGAGGCCAGTCCAGATCCTCGGCTCTTGTCATGTAAAATACTTTTGCTAGGCCAAATCTGATTGCTAAGGACTCCAAACTATATATACAACCAAAGGAACAGTTGCTCACCAAGGAATAAGGGAGTGGTCTAACGGTATCACCTATTGCCAAGAGTCTATACAATGGATTTATATATGTAGGTTGCTGGAAACATTTATAAGGTTTTATTGGTAAAGACAGACAGAACCTCTTATTTTGCAAATTATTTACCCAAACTCAATGACTGAAGCTAACTTACTGGGCTTGAAGTCACATATCAAGACCCAGCAGTAGAACAAGGATTCTTGGCCTCCACTAGTGCTTGGCTCTCTAGCTTAATGCTTTATAAGGTGGTAGATACCTTTGAGGAAGCTTATAGAAGGTATGTTCTAAAAGGGGACACTAACCTCAAAGGGGGTTGTGGAGCACTGATCTCTTCCTCGTTTTCTATTCCAGAAATGAAGTGAATAGTTTCACCATATGCTCCCACCATGATGTGCTGCTTTACTAAAGCCCCAAAACAGGGTAGCCAATAAATCATGGACTGAAAACCCCAAAACTGTGAACCAAAAGGAACGTTTTTTTCTTTATAAACTGATTATCTTAGTTTTTTTATAGTAACAGAAAGTGGACTAATACAACTTTCAGTCTGATAGGTGCCCAAGATATGCTGACTCTTGTTTCTTAGTAAGTGTGGACTAAGTTTGCTCTTGTGAGAGCAGAGGACTTTGCTTTAAGGTATGGCTAGCGCGCCCTGAAATGGGCAGTTACGGAGTCAATCTATTAAGGTGCAATCTTGGGTAGGTCGCATAACTAGATTTTCTTTAGAACAGTTCTCCCCAGCCTCCAGAGTCTTACTAGAGCATCTTCATCTCCCCAATCTAGTCTTTTCTAGCAATTTTGCAAATACCCTTGAGTTTGGTTCCTCCTATCTTATCTAAATCCCAGCTCCACATGGTCTTTTCATTCCAGAGTTAAAGTAACTCTTCCTTCAGCCCCATGTGGGAATTTTGCTCCACCCAAGGAGTCATTTGATAGTGGCATATGTGGCAGTGCCCAGAGCCTCTAACTTGGCTAGTTTAGACTGGTTTCTTCTTTGTCACAATGCAACAATTTTCAGCTATCAAAGAAATTCTTAATCTACTTATACTTTCTTCGTCTTTTAATTACTTTTTTACCCTCAAGGTATTAATCTACATCACCACTAATCATTGGGAATTTATTCTAGAGCACAGCATCTATTGCAGAAAAATATCTCTATCGTATTTCACTTTGGAATCACATTAGTATAAATAAATAAAAAATGGCACCTAATGTTTGTATCTCCTGGTATTCATTTCCATGTGTAACCCCTCCTTTTAATATGGACTGGTCTTTGTGACTTATTTTTACTGAAGAGGACACAGTAACAATGATGTGAAGTCATGAGATTAAGTTATAGAGTGACTGTGTCTTCTATCTTGCTGGTCCTGTCTTGGTCTCTCTTGTTTGCTACAATGGAAGGCAACTTCTTTATAGAAAGGCCCATAGGGCAGTGAAAGAGGCCCCAGCCAACAGAAAGGCAGGAACTAATGCCTTCAGTCTGACAACTCACAAGGAATTTAATTCTCCCAGCAATCACAAGTGAACTTGAAAGTGCATCCTTCCACAGTCCATGTTTTTACATGAGATTGTAGTCCAGCCAAAACCTTGCTTGTGACTTTGTGGGAGTACAAGTCCCAAGGTAAGCCACACTGTATCCGGACTCTGAGTAACTGAGGTGATAAATGTTTGTTGCTCCAAGCAGCTAAATTTTGGGATAATTTGCTTTATAGAAACAGATAACCAACATAACATTAAGCCAATATTGTATGATTCAATAAAAGAAAAGAAATATATCTATGGCAATTTCTTCCCTTGAGGCTTAAATTAAAATACATAACGAAAACCACATTGCCAAAATTTGAGCACAGTGAGAAACTCAGCATTAGCCAAAGTCATCAGCTTTTGATTTCTAAGGTTAACAATTAAGATGCAAATAAACTCATGTCTGCTATTCCTACCATCCCAACTAAATAAATGGAGGGACGAGTCATTATTGTTTGCTTGCTGTAGCTGATCTGGGCAGATGGAAAGTAGTGGATCTAGAATCCAAGTGCAATGTGTTAGCATTAATGAATTCCCAAAATATCCTGTTTTCCTGAGGTAAATTTACTTTATAACTACCACCACTGCCAACCAAAAATTAAATCAATAAATCAGTATGAGAAAATTGTTGAGAGGAGCTCAGAGTCCTGTTAAAAGAAAACAAGTGCTAATGGGTTGAATTCCTATACCGCTCTACAGCTGGCCTGCCACCCAGTGCCAAGGTCATGGGAGGCCCAGGGAGGGAGATAGCATCAGGTTCCTGGGGCAGGTAAACACTTAGGTCCATGTTGGCCCTGTGTCTCGGTAGCACATTTCTCCACTCCCCCAGGAAAAGAAAAAACAAAAAACAAAAAACAAACAAACAAACAAACAAAAAACCAGCAATCTTTGCCAAGTTCTTTCTGTTCTTGTTTCTGGAAGGGAACAGTATTTCTAACTTATTAGCTCTACTGATGCAGTGCTTTCAAACTGTGCGGGCACTATGCTGCCTTCCTATACATGTTGTCCCCCTGGTCTTGTCTGTCTAGAACAATATCACTCAGTGAAGAGGGCAGAATAATGATGTTAGCATTGTTGTCCTAATTAGAGGTAGTTGTTCTGCAGAAAAATGTCCTACTGAAGTTTTATATCAGCACTATGGAGATTCATAGAAGCATGTGCCAATCATGATTGAAACAGAAGGTACGAATGACCAAAATCAGAAAATAAACCCATAAATACTTATTTTCAGGAGGGAACCTTCTCTACAACCCTTGCAGATCCCCCATTCCCCACTGTTGTACACACATTTACTAAACATAAATACATTCAGATCCACACAGTTGTGTTCTCAGGTTATAGCTATCTATATAATGAAAGCTATCAGAATAATAAATGAAAGCAATCACACGCTATTTCTAGATATTTCTATGTTTAGTGCCATAAATATAAGTGTGATGTATTGATTCTTTTCATGCTAAATTTTTTCATTTTAAAATACATTAGCAGAATATAAACAAAGTTGCTTGTGTTATGCTTGACATCTTGATATTAACAAAAATCCAGGTGACTAAAGGAATTTTTCTATTTTTGTCTGGACGCTGGACATTGTCTGCATTTTCTTGAAACTGTATTCCCCATCTTCTTTAAGACCAAGAAGGAAGGCAGCATCCAACAATTCACTGAAAATTATGAATGGCCAGAGCACTGGGAACTCATATATCCTTAATAATAAAAAATAGACATACTTTTAAGAAATTAGATGGGTATAACTATTGATGTCAAAAGTCTAAGCCCAAGCCCCCTCAGTCGCATCCTTCAGAGTTGAGGTAGTTGATACACAGAGATATTTGCTTTCTCAACCCTATCCTTTCTCTCCCTCTTCCACATCTTTTTATGCATAATAAGTCTGGCAAATGTAATATTTCAATCCTAGCTAGGGGACCTAAATCAGAAGTGAAATACTGTTTTCAGAAAGTGTCTCTAATCTTGGCTCTATCAGTGTTACTGGCAGATGTGTTGCTAATGCTGAGTTTTTTTTTTTTTCTAATTCCATTTGAATCATTCATTTCCTCTTCTTCCTCTCTCCCTCCTTGTTCACTCTCCCCCCTTGCCTCTTCACTTCTTCTTTCTCTCCTCTGCCTTTCTTTCTTGCAGTGTTTTCTTGAAAAAACACCTTTAAAGCATCTGATAGGTATCAGGCACTGTAACAGGTGCTGAGAGTTCAACAGTTGTCACACTGATAAGGCACATAGTGTTAGAGACTTGCTTTTATAGCCTTCTTCTTCCCTGAGCTGGCCTACAGATTCTTCTCGAAGCAGCCTGTGGATACACACCTTTCCCTCTTTAAGAGAAGATTCTCTCTGCCCTACAAATTCTTGGCCCAGGCAAAGGCAGGACCAGAAGCACCCAAGAACAAACAGCCTTGGAGCATCCTGAAGCAGCGAGGGACTGGGTATGAAGAATAACCACAGTTGCTTTCTTGCCCCTCCTGGGACCATGTTTCACAGGGTCCCCAGGGGCCTGGAGTCCCAGTTGCCCAGCAGAAACTCACTCACACACATGATTTACAGCCTTTTTTTCCTTCTGTCCCACACCCATGTTCCCTTTTGTCCCTGGACACAAATCTTAGTCTCAGGGACTTCTTTGGGAAAATTCACTGAACTTACAAACACATAAGAGAAACACAGAAAAGGACCTCTGAATTGTCATGCAACTCCTATTGTTTCTCAAGTAATTCAAATTGCAGGATGCTGAAATAATTCAAGACGAGAATCATCTAAACCTAAGTTGCCTGGTATGTTTGCAATGGTATTTTAACATATTCCTAAGCATCACAAAAATCCATAAAGCATTCATTCAAATGAAATTTGAAGGACACAGAAAACACAGGCATATTCTCTGAAAGAATTACCAGGCAATGCCTTAATATAATGCACTAGCATATTTCATTCTCTAAATTTAAAGATAATCCTTTGGTATTTGGGTCTTTGGACTGGCTGTACTCTTCAGCTTTTTGTAAAATGTAAATAACATTTCCTATTCTGCAAAATAGTATAATATTCTGAATCAAACCAATTCTACTTGGTAAACTTTATTTGAATGCTATTTTTCATCAGCATCACATGCCTATTAGAAAACAAAGAACAGCTGGCTTTTCACTAAAGTGATTATTTTTTATTATTGGACTCTGAATATTCAGTATTACCTATCTCTCTCTCGATCTCTCTTGAGTCATTCCAAATTAGATTGCTGTATCCAAGACACCTCAGTTTGCTTCAGTAGAGGGGACAGGATGAATGGGAGTAGAGGTGAAAGTAGAAAACTAATATTGCATTTTTAATACTTGTCAGTTTCTTATGGAATAAATAAAACTAAGACAGTTTTAACATATGCATAGTCAATAAATGTCAGTTTCCAGAAATCATCTTCAAAACTATAGTCAATTCACAGATTCACATTCTCGTTTTTTCTTTCTCTACCTCTGTATATACCGTCATGCTATCTAGACTTGTTACTGTCCACAGTCAATGAACCAGACAGAACATCTGAGAATTCTTGATGCAAAGAATACTTCACATTTGCAAAATAAAGTCTTCATGATGTAAAAACTTCTGGTCTCTCAATTATAGCTACTCATCATAAAATACACAACTGAAATTCAAATCTTGATTGATATTGTATTCTAAACTCATATGAGCTCAGTAGCATACTGCTTTTATAGAGTTCTTTTCATTCTTTAGGCTTCTACAGTGGTTTTAAGGTTAACACAGAGTTTGTAAAAGAGATTACTCTTACAGAGGCAGTTTCTAAAATGTTTTATAGCACCTTCTCAAGAATAAACAGGAGCAAACCAACCAGGCATAAGTAGAATAATGAAGCACTATATTCCTAAAAGTACAGGCTGATTTTTAAAAGTATGGAAAGTGACTGTTATTTCTAAACAAAATGTGACTGCTGCACCTGTCATTCTTGCTACTGAAAAAATGGTCTGTCAGGCAGTATCATCAGAACCTTGGTAGCATGTTTGAGGTGCAGAATTTCAGGTCTCTGCCAGGCTAACTGAATCAGAATAAGCATTTAAATAAAATTCTCTGACTTACATTCTCATAAAAAATTGAGAAACACTGTTCTACACCAGGATCAAGATAACATGAATACTTGTTTTGGGACTTTGCTTTTATTCAAATACATAAAGATTATGGTGGAAGGGGTGAGAGAATGGTAGATAGAAGTTATGAAAATATGAGGGAAAAAGATGCAATTAATCCAAAAGTAATTAATGGAGTTCTTGAGTTTTTTCCCCCAAGAATGAACCCTGAAATGATAAATAGACTCCATTTATTCCGTGCAATTATCTGCTTGTCCAGCAACTAGTCTGGCTATAAGGACTTGCTTTTAGATTCCTTGATGATCAGTCTATTTGTCGACAGAAAAAGAAGATTTAAAACAAGTTCCATGAAGTTCACACACCAGGTATATATTGCTGGGGAACCATCACATACTATGAGAGTATTTGCAAAATTCTCATGTGGATAACTTGTGGACAATCTTTATGTTAAAATGTGAGTATTGCTCCACAGAGAGTAGCGCTTTTTTGCCCTTTGTTTCCGCCAAAGGCCATACTGTTCCTTTCTACTTTATAAAAATCAACTTCAAGGTTTATATACACTAGAGAAGGGAGAGAATCCAATGACAGAGCAGAAAAGAGTGAAGGCAAAAGGAAATCTTTGTGGAGTCACTAGGTTTTGAATAATCTTGACAAATCATTCTTAATCAGTCTTGCTTTCCAGTCCTAGTTCCTTTTGAGCAGTTTCATTTCCCAATTATAAAATACTATTGCCATTTTTAATAACGAGAACATGAATATAGCTCTTTCAACTTGACATGCATCTGTATGATACTGAGTGGGCACATACATTAACAAACAAAATTAAAAACTCTGACAGTTCAACAACCCAGGATGATTCTCTGTGTCATGGATCAGTTAGCCACTTTACGACATGTTATACCTAAAGTTGTCCCAAAGCCCCACCAAACTAACCTCTACTCTTTCATGTGAAACATAAAATTTAGGCAATACAGGAGCTAGATGACAAAATGAAGGCTAAAATGTCACAGTAAATTGGATTTCGATTCACTCTAATATTAAAGAGAAACTCTTGCATCATGGAAGTTGAACTTAGATAGGAATTTCTCAACTGAACATTATCAAACTGCCAGAACTTCAGTCAAGAACCCAGAAGAGATGAAACCCCAGACGTGATGAAATCAGCCAAGGAGTTCTAGGCCAAGATGTGCAAGGCCAAATGAGAACAAGCAGTGCACAAAATTCTGTTGCCAAGAGAGCTCCTCTAACAGTGTCACACACCTCATTTCCATAGTGAATGTCAGGAAAAGATGAAAGTTGAGGTGAACAATCAACAGAGAAATCACCCCAAGAAGGACATTTTTCTTTTTCTCCTGAGAAATTGCCAGAATGAATTAGAAGCCATGTGAGCATTATGCTGACCTCTGCACCAACATTATTTGTCTTTATAGAATCTTTATCAAGTTTACACTTTGTCTAATTTTTCAAGGAATGACACCATGGGACAACAACAGCAAAACCCACATGGGGCACAAAATGGCGTCGACTAATCCTCCACGTTGGCTCTTTCCACCGTGACACATTGTACAGGACACCACCATGGTGACCCTGCTGAGAGGCTCTTTGAGTCTCATCTTCACCCTGCTCCAGTGCTGCTCATGTCCCACTGAAAGCAAAACCAAGCAAATCAAAATCAAAAATCTTCAGTCATATGAAAGTTTTGCAATCTGCTCTCTACATATTTCTTTAGTTTCACAGTTCATTATTCTCTTAACAAACCACCTCAGTGACACCAACTGGCTGAATCTCCACCTCAAGACACTCCATATTCTTTGCTATTTGTTTTGTTACTGTTGTTTCTTTCCACAGGAGACATCTGTCCTCCACTGTGATGTTTTTCTAATTGCCAGACACAAATGTTCTCTCTCCTCTGTGCTTGATGTATTCAATAATATTTTTTAAACTTATCGTGTGATAGACTTTGTGTTAAGGAACAATGTATTTTCTCTTAAAATAATCAAAAGTCCTAGTTTTAGAATCTGCTTATTTATACGTACTTAAATAATTCATTTTGATTGGCAGAATAAAAATCGAATATATTTATGGCATAGCACACATTTTTGATAAATGTATACACTGTGAAATGATAAAATCAAGTTAATTAATATATCCATCATCTCACCTAGTTATCACTTTGGGATAAGAGCATTTAAAATCTGGCCTCTTAGCAAATTTCAGATATATAATACATTACTACTAAATAAAATCATGATGCTGTATATTAGATTTCTCAAAGTTACTTCTTTTCCTATCTAACTGAAACTCTGCACCCTTTGACCAGGGTCTTCCTATTTCTCTCCTTCTCTCATCTTTAGCCACCATTGTACTATATGCACTTATGAGTTTAAATCCTTTAGTAGAATGTTTTGTTTCTTAGAGGTCGGGACCATACTTGGTATCCTCCATAGGATCTTATACGCTTCCTTGCTCATGAGGGTGCCCATGATGGAAGAGTTTATAATGATGTTCCTCATACCAGTAGGTTCATTTTAGTGTTTCATTATTCATTGTATCCATCAGCACCTTCTTTATTCATTGCTTTTGTTTTAAACTATGAACTCTGCCCAGAAACCTGTTTAATTGGAAGCCTAATTTGGGAATGATTTTCCTTTCCTTTGGAAGAGAGCCTTGGTGCCCTGAAATGAACCAGGGGCTGCCAGGTGTCACTATTATAGATGCAGGCCTAGTTCTACAGTTCTAGACCTGGGCGAGGAAGGAAGAGTCTCAAATGTTGTAGAGTGGTGGGAAAGCAAAATGCCCACTTGTTCACTACATAATCATGTTCCCAGACCAAGTTACTCTGTGGAATCCTTTATATAGCTCAGCACTACTCCTTAAAGCCACACTTTCCCCAAAAAGCATGACAAACAGAAGGCTAAGAATGAATAGTGAGGCTTGTAAACTTATTTTCTGTTTGCTGTGTCATTGCCTCTGCTTGGTTTTATGCCTTGTTTTCTGAATTTAATGTTGTTTATTTGAAAAGTGAAAACAACATAGGATGCTTGAGTGGTCTGGGCTCAAAAGGAAATCTGTATATTTGCCAAAAAGAAGGGAAAGGAAAATATATAATAGAAATATTTGTAAAATTTAACTTGAAAAGAAAGGTTTATAGGTTTAAAACTATATGTATAAGTGAGAATAAATTTTACTGATTTATGGTTTTGATAGCTTAACAGTTCCAAACACTGATGGAAGCAAAACTTTAAGGCTGTATAAACAACGACCCAAACTGAACAGGAAGGGAAACTCTTCCATCTGTTTTTGTCAGAGGGCAGCAAAATCTGAAACCCTTCAGGGAAACAATCTGAAACTTGGTTGCCTAACATGGGGTTATTGTATATGAGAAAATGTTATTAATGTTCTTAATGATACGAGAGAGTTATATTTAACATATAATTATATCTTGACAGTATTCTTTTAAATACCAAAAAAAAAATGACAAGTGGTTATTAAACAAAAATTATTTACCCAAGAGCCTACAATGGCTCTTAGGATATTCAAGCCAGGAAATCTTCTCATTGGCTCTTCTTTCTGAAGGCTCTGTGCATGTGTGTGTGTGTGTGTGTGTGTGTGTGTGTCCCCTTTAATACTCTCAAGTAGTGTAATAAAATATAGCAAATAAAAAATTCTAATTGCAAAATTATTTCTTACACAGAAACCATTTTCTCCTTTTTTGCCCTGTAAACTCTGAAGATATGAATGCTCCTGCACAAAATGAATAGTGCTCCAATCCTGTATGGTGACAAATTCAGGTGGCAGGCTTTATCTTACAGGAGTTCAGCTGCTTCATAAAAGCTCTCATGCACAAATAATGGAATCCCTAAATTAGGATAAATGTGCTTTTAAAGAATTTTTATTTTGAACATTTATTTCAGGTAACACTTGTGGATCATATAACATTGCTTTGAATTATGGAGCAGATAAGGAAAATCTAAAAGGAGAAAAAAATTAGGGCAGGCCTTTATTAAATTTTAAACGATGTCTTTGCTATACTTTTATAAAGAGCCAAATAGGGTATCAAATCTCTGGAGATCACCAGTATAATTTCTTTATCATGTTCCATTTAAAATTTAATTATGCAGTCTACTACAAGAGGAATCCGAGCAGTCTAAATAGGTCATGCAGTGAGTAACTTAACAATATTCTAAAGTTTTCCTTGTAAAGATCCTGCTTTGATAGTCTGTTACACATCAGAACATTATATTATAAAACAAGTGTAATTTAATTCAGTCACTACAGACTCTTATACGCATCTGTAAAGAATGAAATGTTTTGATTTAGGTAATTTGGAGAGTTAATGAAAACCATGTTCCTGCTAGAGCTGCCCACGGTAGATGGGTAGCATTTGCATAAACAGATGCTCGTGGACCTCTGATGGGGTCACATCTGGGTAAACCATCAGCTTAAAATATCCTAAAACAAAAATATACATTTAATACACCTAACCTAACAGATATCATGGCATAGCCTAGCATATTTTAAACATGCTCATAACACTTACATTAACCTACAGTTGCACAAAGTCACCTAACTTGAGGCCTTTGTAAAATAATAAAGTGTTGAATATATCATGCAATTATTGAATACTTGTATCCAAAAATGCTAGCTACACTGCACAGTATGATTACTTCCCCTTATGACTGGTTGGTTGGGAGCTGTGGTTCACTGCTGCTGCCCACTACCGTGAGAAAGCATTGGACCAAATATCTCTAGCCCAGGAAAAGATCAAAATTCAAAATTCAAAATACCATTTCTACCAAATGGGTAAACCTTATGTGCCATTGTAAAATTGAGAAATTATAAACTGAACCATTATAAATCAGCATCTGTTAGTATCTTTTCTTTGGGAGACATTGTTTCCATGTACTGTAGCAAAGTCAAAGGAACTTTTTTTGGTCTAACTTAGAATATTTTGTTTTAAATCATGGACAGCCATTCATAGCAAGGCAAAATCTAGGCACTGAATAATTATAATCTGAACCACAGGTTTATATGGCCAAGGGGGTCATTCTTTACCTTAAATTCAAGTAACAGTAACATCTTTAAAATAAAGGAACAAAGGAAATACCACATGAATGCTTTACAGATATCACTTCATTTAATTCTTTACATGTATTATTTCACTTGCAAGAGCTGCTTCTATTATTATTCCATGTCACTGATGAAGAGAATGAGGCACAGAAAGGTGTGTAAGTTCACAGAACTAGTAAGTGGTTGAATTGAGATTTGAACACATGCTGGAGTTGGGCTATGGGTCAAACCACTTTACTACTTCTTATAAAGCAATATGGTTCAAGTGTTGGTAAAAAAAATAATTAGAATAAAGATATCTTTGAGCCAGGCATATTGGTGCATGTCTAGTTCTAGCTACTCAGGAAGCTGAGGCTGGGGACCATGTGAGCCAATACATTTGAGACCAGCTTGGGTAACACAGCGAAATTCAGGTCAAAAATAAAAAGCTGTCTTAGAACGAACAACAATAGCTACCACGTGGTGATTGGTTGCTGTGTGCTAGACACTGAACTAAATGTTTTACATGGATTATCTCCTTGTAGCCACTTTATCAGAAGGGCACCATAATTTTTCCAAATTTAATAGCAAAAATCTGAGGCAGAGATATTTATTAACTTGCTCAAATTTACACAGTTAAGAAATGTCAGATACTGTGCTCAAGTATGTCTGAGCCCAGACTTCGGTCTCTTTAGATGAACACATCTCTAGATGAACATATACGCAACAGCAATAGCTCAGGGAAGCTCAGGAAAAGTCAAATTTAGATTACTAACTTCCTGGCCTATTAGATGAAATTTTCTGAATATTAAAGAATTTAAATTATTGAGCAGAGTGGGAAGGGTGGGTGATAGGTTTTTCTGAGATAGGGTCTTGCTATGTAGTTCAGGCTAGACTTGAACTCACTATGTATTCCAGGCTGATCTTGAACTCACCACAATCTTCCTACCTCAGCCTCCTGAGTGCTGGGATTATAGGTGTGTACCACCACACCTGGCCAAGGAGGGTGACAGGACCCAAATCATATATATGGTATACCACTGGAAGTTTAGGAGAAAGTTTCCTTGATATTTTCCTCCTTTCTCAATTCAAACATTTATTCATTCATTCAAACATTTGTTAGTTAGTTAATTCAAGTATCTATTCCTCCAGACAGCCAAACACACATGCAAATGTTTATGCAGTGCCTACTATGTTCCAGGCAGTACTAGGCATTGGGGATAAGCAGTGAATAGCAATGGGATCACAAAATGTTTTCTATTTAGTGGAAAAGCTATAGAAGTCTGTAATAGATTACATTATCAGGTGGTGCAAATGGTAGGACAGCAGTTAGCACTGGGGGCTTTGTGAACAAACAGAAGGTGCATAAAACTCTTCAAGGAAGAGAAGACATCCTCAAAAGAAAAACAAGGGACAATTAGTGTGTGTCTAGGATAGGGGTCAGCAAACCTTTCCATACAAGTGATCAGTAAATATTTTTGACTTGCCAGGTCATATCATCTCTGGCACGATGTGAAAAACAGGCAGAGACAGCATACAAACACGGGGGCACAACTGTATTCCAGTGAAATTGATCTAGAAACACAGGTCATGGACTGGAGTTCTCTTATGGGCTGTAGTTTGCAAGTCCAAGTCTAGAGGAATCCATGGGAGATGACTAGAGAGGGACGAGAAAGAGCAGGAAGGCAGGCATGGTGGAGTCACTTGAGGGAAAGTAGGAGAGCATAAGTTTGCAGAGAGAGCGAGAGAGAGAGAGAGAGAGAGAGAGAGAAGCATCCCTTGGAAGTCAAACTGCTGTTTTTAGGAAACTATGGTATAGGTTTTGAAGTAACCCAGGCTGATACTGAAGAATAAATTGCAAAAGAGGAAGTGAGGAGACCAAGAGGGGGCCAGGAGTACAGGTGGGCACTTATGGTAGCTTGTAAGGAGACAGAGAAAGTGGACAATTTAAATATAAATTTTGGAGCCTGAGTCAATACAGTTGGTTAGTGGGCTGCCTGCTAACTGGGAGTAAAGGGAAAGTTGTAGAAATGATAATAGCATTTCTCCTTCCAGCGACTGGGTATGTGGAAACAAAATGGGTGGAAGGAGGATTCAGGAGTTCTTTCTCAGCCACATCGTTTATTCATTCTAGTAGGGATGTCAAATTAGTGGTCAGTTATTCACACCTGAATCTCAAGAGAGAAGTTGGGGCTGGAGATATAAAAATGGGAGGTATTTGCATAAATGTGATCTTCAAAACTGAGGAGCTGTATTAAATCTCTCTATATCTTCCCCAGCAGTGAAGAGAACGACTTCCAAGGAAAATCCTGGGGTATTTTGATACATAGAGGACAATAAATACACAGAAGAAGGAGGTCAGGAAGGAAGACTGGGAAGAAATGGCCAGTGGGAGAAGAAGAAACCCAGAGAGTTTGGGATTCCCAGATCTAAGAAAGCACTTCATGGAGGAGGAAGACTTTTAGACTGAATGCAGCTACGACACCAAATAATTGGCCTAAGGGCAGATAAATGTCTATTAGATTTAATTAGACAGAGGCTTCTGTTGACCTTCACCAAGTCAGTTTCATGGTACGGGAGGGTCAGAAACCTTCCTGGGGTAAACTAGGGAGAAAATGAGAGAACAGCTGTCCGAGGTCGATACCATTCATACCATAAGTACTTACAAGTTATTTTTCCCTCTTGACAACTGACAGGACACACCTCTCATTAAGAAGGCTGGAAATGCAAGAAACCCTAGTTTTCCCTACAGGATTAGGCATGGATAAGGGATTCTTCCCTGAAAATGAGACACACGGGAATAAATTGGATATTGCTGCATCTCTGTGTGATACAGTGAGCATGAAGGGCACCATTCCAACATAGTGAGGTTGGCAGAAGATATACCAGGGCACCTGTCTTAGTTGGTTTTGTGTTTCTACAACATAATGTCACAGACTGGGTGGCTGGTAAAGAGTAATATATTTTCCTCACAGTCCTAGAAGCTGGGCAGTGCAAGACCAAGATGCTAGCATCTTACATGAACCTTCGAACTGTGTCCTCACATGTGAGGGGCGGAAGTGTCTTCACACAGTGGAAGTATAGAAAAGACAGGGAACTCATTCTCATAACCTTTTATTTATCAGTTTATTAATTTATTTCACTTTCTTGTGGTCCTGGGAATTGAACCCAAGGACACTCTATCATTGAGATACATTCCCAGCCCTATTTTATCTATCTATCTATCTATCTATCTATCTATCTATCTATCATCTATCTGTCTATCTATGTAGGATCTCACTAAAATGCCCAAAATGTCCTCAACTCCTGATCTTCCTGCTTCACCCTCTGATAGTCAGGTTTAGAGGTGCGTACCACTATATCCAGTGTTATGATAAGTGGCACTAACCTACTCACCAAGGCAGAGTCCTCATAACCCAAACACCTTCTCTCTAGGCACATCTTGCAATGCTTGTGTTGGAGATTACAGTCTCGGCACATGAATTTTGGGGGACACATCTGGAACAAAGCAGTACTGAACCAACCCTGAACTTTTTCCAACCTCTTGAACTGTACCTATAAATAAAATTTGCATTTCTTTTTATTTCCTTTTTGTTCATTTGCTTTTGAGATAGGGTCTCTCAGTGTAGTTCAGGCTGGTTGTGAACTCACTTTGTAGCACATGCCATCTCACAGTGATCTTCCTGCTTCAGCCTCCTAAGTATTGAGATTACAAGGATGAGCCACCATACCCAGCTTCAATCTATACTTTCTAAGAGGCTGATTTAACTACAGTGGCAGGTAAATAGATCAATCTGAAAAAAAATAATAAAGGGGGATATTATAAAGAAAGGAAGGTACAAGAAAGAATTCAGTCATAGACACAGAGTGCAAGATGCATATGAAATGTTAGGAGGTACGGGTCAGGAGTAGAGGAAGAAAGAATATATCTTACCACCTGCAACTTTGGGTGACCTCAGAGTTAGGGTGCAAAATGGTAGTTGGAGGCTGGAAGTAGGAAATTAGGCTGTGTAGTATATAGAGACCAATCTTAGGCCATAATTTCATACCAAAATTTCATACATAAAGCTGCAACAGAATGACTTTTATCTCTGATAGTCATACAAGTCACGCAGTTTTATGTTTTGGTAGAAGGTCTCAAACATGAATTCTAAGGTGTATATGGCATTTTAGGAATTTCTTATACAGAAGCTCCTCGACTTATGATAGGGATATTTTCCAATAAGTTCATCATAAATTGAAAATACTGTAAGTCAAAAATGCTTATAATAACCTAACCTATTGAATATATCAGCTCAGCAGTTCAATGGAGAATCGGCTGATACCCTTGAGACAGGGGGCCAAGTGGAACGCTGACCAGCATTGAGAGAGTAGTGTACTGCCTCTCATTAGTACCAGAAAAGATCAAAACTCAAAATCCAAAGTAAAATTCCTACTGACTATTACTTTCACACCATCACAATGTCAGAAAATTCCACGTCAAAAAATTCTAAGTTAAATGACTTTAAGTGCATTTACGTCTCAAACCCTATCCCAGAAAATACAGATAAAAAAATCAAGTTATTGGATTAAAATACAAAAGATAATGCTAAGTTTTTCTTTCATGATTTTAACCTTTGGCTCTTACCTCCATTCATCTATGCTGAAATCTAGCACAGAATGATACCTGATTCATATACATAATTATTTTAAGCTTCATTTACAAACACTTCTTGCTCCTCAAAGAGCATCCTGATTTCCAAGCATGAAGAACCAGCTTGTGAATCTCTCCTGTGGTATTTAAGATATTTCTGTGAAGGTCTATTAAATCCCTTTATGTTCCATAGTTTACTTAACATAGTGGACTATGTTAACAAGATATTAAAGTGCTCTCTTTTTAAAAAAACAAAAGTTAATGATGCATGATTACAATAAAACCTTTGTGGATATAAGCCTCATTTATACTTTTATTCTGCTATCCAAAATGAAGTTTTATCTATGTAGGCATCGCTTATACTAAAATCCCAGCTTATCATAATTAATTTAGTGCCTCTGCTCCATTTAACTAATTGGGGTTCACTGTCATTTAAATACATCTACCTAAACTGAATACTCCTTACCATGAAAAACACATCTTGAACAACATGATTGTAATGAGATAACATTGTTGAGATTGCTAAACTGTTTTTTGCTACCAGCCCAATAAAAGCAAGGCATCATACACAGGATTGAAATTGATCATTTTCGTAGATCAAGAAATGGAATCCTGTATCCCTCTTCTGGGACACTTCAAGATAGAGAACAGCATGACTTGTCCATATAGTCAGTTTAAATGTTTGTTTTAATACTGACAAGATCATGGGTTTTAATATTTATAATATAATTACAATGCTTAGTGCATGTTGCTCCTACAATCTAATTTTTTTTCTGGTGACATATTATTACCAAGCTTTAATTTCAGCAATGGCAAGAATTCAAAAACACATTTAGGTTATCATTAGTAATGAAAAACAAACCTGGGGCTTGTTCAAGCACCTTGTGCACATAACTCATTTCAACTTCAAAGCATTTTTAACTACCAAAGAACAATTCTCTGCTACCAGATTTGCACATGTTCACAGAATATTACCAATCAGTGGCCAGCTATGTGAAATTAATGCCACATAAGGCAATTAAAGTTGAAATACTCCACCCTTGTACACCAGTGGCCTTCTGGAAAATTTCAGGATAGTCAAAGTAAATGAAAATCAAACCATAAAATTGTTACAAAATGTCACTGTCGTCCTTCCTAGCCCCCTATCACTATGTAGCAGTTGCCTGTACTGTAACTTTCTGTTTTTTCCTAGATGTCACAGAATAAGCAGACTTTTATGACTAAAAGGATAAAAAACTCAGAATGCTCCACTAATCATTAGCTGACAAACAACAAAATAACTACCAATGTCTTGTTCTAAATGGTACCCAGGTATCTGAGGGCTCATTTGCATTTTTTGGTGACAGGCTCCAAAAAACAGGAACAGGCTGAAAAATCAAACAACTGATGAAATTCTCTAGGATTGTATAAAAAAAAAATGCCTGTTTAAGAAATAGTATGGAAATCAAGGAAGTTTCATCATCATGTTAATATAAGAAAGGAAATACCTGACAATGGACATGTCCCAAGTTGCTCCCAGGGAAAGTAAAAAAGTATCTGATGTTCTATTAGAAGTATAACTGAGAAACAACATATTTTTTTCACACCCTTGTTGTCATGCACCACAATGACTGTGAGTTGTAGTTCGAATGGAATTGTTGGCATGTTGCTTATTTTCAACATGATTCAACATTAGAATCACAAAAATTCATGACACAAGATAAATAAACTCATTACCAAAACACCACCCACCAAACTCAAGAAGAGAGCAGTCTGCCCCTCTAGTAATAAACCAGCAATACCACAAGATCATTCCTGGGGACTATGTAAATGACTGCTTGGTATTCACTATAAAGCACTACTTAATAGAATTCAGAAGGTGGCTGCAGATTTTCAGACATCTGAGTAATTTTCATCTGCATGATTACTGCATGGTGTGGGGCTGCTCTGACAATACAGAGGTGGTCCACTCCTTAGTAATTCTATGAATGTTTGGAAGTCACTCCTAATTCCATTATTTCAGGATTAACTTCTTCACCACAAACATGGGCAGATACACAACTCTGCAAATGATGGAACACTCAGGTCTTCACAGTGCACCTTCTCTAGAGTGAAAGTCCAATGACATACAAACTAAGCAAGAATAAAAAAATCAGAAAACATGTATGCTTGTAACTCTGTAAACTGGCACGTGGTTGAAGTGTTTCTTTGGGATGTTATCCAAAGAATGAAGACATACAGTAATTTAAATATTTGGATCACAGTAAACAGTTCTTTGGCAATATTAATCATGAGCCTATAAGCAAAGGTTTTCCTTACATATGAAAGCAACCAAATGGGCTTATCTCCTGTGCCAGATGGTGATGATTTGTACTTTTCCCTATTCTCAAGTGCTGTTCATGATCACATTCTGTTTGCTCTTCTTTTTCCTCTTCTGAGATTTTCTTAATTTCCATTTCCAACAGTTCCCAGGCATATTCCAACATTTCCCTATGACATATTCATTTAATCATGAATGGTTTCTGAGCACTTTTGGAGACTGAGGTACAATCCTAGGTACAAAGACCAGATATTTAGCCAATATTCAGTAAAATTCCTCTAACAATATGGTCACCTTCCCTTCCTTCCTTCCTTCCTTCCTTCCTTCCTTCCTTCCTTCCTTCCTCCCTTCCTTCCTTCCTTCCTTCCTTCCCTCCTTTTTCCTGCTTTCCATTAAATAATGGTAATCATTCTTGGTGGCTATCTGTCTAGAATCTGCATCCTATTAATCATTTTATATATTGACATAAAATATAAAAGCAAATAAATACATTGACCAACTGTATACTGATCTCTTGAGACATTACTAGGTATTTAAATGCAAAGAATTAAACATGTATTCATACCATCAAAACTATGATGTAGGTTCCTTAGGGAAAGGCTCATAATTCTTTCATAAATCTATAAATTCATGAATGTAACAATTAAAATTAATATACAGAAGAATAAAAATAATTCAAAGTGCCTTCAGATTGCCAATTCCCATAAGTATAATAAAGGAAACCACATCTTTATGATTTATGAGAAAAATATAGCTCATATATACATCTCCAAATATATAACATAACTTCAAAGAAATGAGAATGATTTTTCTAAGTCATTTGTGAACATTGGTCTCAGTACTTCTTGGTGAAATCATTTATATATGACTAATACACACTTTTGTCATGTACATAGTGATAGATCTGGGGAAGAGAAAGAAAACCTTTTTAAAGAGGATGCAATACTTCTTTCTGTATATCAAAAGCCAGGTACAAAATCAGCAAAGCCAGTTGCTCACCTTGGTGGACTTCCAGCTAACTCTGAGGCAGTCTCTCTGTTGAAGAAAAAGAAGATAAAAGTGAATCACATCAGTTTGGTAAATTATAAAAATTTGTTTAAATTACATAATATAATGCATCAGGTATGTGTGAAGAAGATATTTTACATCAGATGTTTAGGAAACTAAAACTGACTAATGACATTTCTGATTATTTCCCATAAATGTTTTCAGAAATATTTTCAAAGGAAATTTTACACACATGTAACATACCTGCTTCTGCTTTCTGCTGGTAGACTTTAACAGAGTTTTTAAAGCATGAAAATTATGTAATGCACAACATCCAAAAGGAAATTAGAGGGGAAAATCCTAAACTATGTTTTAGATATTTGCAGTTTAACAAAACACCTATAATCTCTTTCCAGGAATCACATAGAAATAGACTTTTTGGAGATGTTTCTTCTTGTGAATCTTGTCACCCAAGATTTAGGAAAGGACACAGGTAGTGCAAAATTCAATTCTTTTGTCAAAAGACTGCTGTTTTTCATTTCTTTATCATAATACTGTGTCATCTGAGATTGGTGAAGGGAGATGCTGTAACTCAAATATCACAAGGTAAGTCACTAATTAAAGGTTTCATGTAGCATATTAATAAAAATGACCAGAGACAAACTTCAAAACTAATTCTTCCCAGTTGCCATATCCTGTCTTTCAATGAGAGATGTGTCCTTGGAAATAAAGGGGAGCAATGAGTGATAAGAAGAGATAGAAATTTTATGCTGAGTTATTTTAAAAGTAGAGAAAGTTTCAATTATAGACTGAGGGATTAAAGGAATGACTTTTAGGAAAGATGGGGCAAAATATTCTAAGTGTTATAGAACCTCTCTAGGACTATCATTAAAGTTATGAACACCTCATGAAGAAGTATAACTACACATGCACACACAAAATGTGCTGCACCATTACTGATGGTTCATGGTTTTTGTAAAGCTAATGTGGCCACTGTGTCCAGGAACCTCAGCTTTAAACTAACATTTTTCCTACTCTGTATTGGTTTGGTCTTGTGTCCCCCCAAGGCCTCATGTAATTTAGACTGGGCTGAGTCTGGCATTTGTGATTGGTTTGTTGTCTGGCGCTGGGATTGGTGATGTGAGTGCTGCACCTGCCCAGGAGTGGAGCCGACATACAGAGTAAGGGCGAGAAGAAGGCTCTCTCTCACCTCTCTGATTCACCTTGCTGTTTGGTGGCAGCTGTGAATGGCTGCTCTGCCACACCATGCTGCCTTGGAGCCAACTCAGTATGGACTGAAACGCCCGAGAACTGTAAGAAATAAACCTTTCCTTCCCTAGTTTTGAGCATCAGGTATTTTGTCTCAGCAACGAGTGAAAAACAACTAAGACATACTCATTTTTTCAATCCAAATAAAAGACTTACTGCTTCATGAACCTTCTTTGACCTTCCTAACTTCAAGAACTGTCTCCCTCTACTTACTGTCTGTGACAGTACTGTTTACTTTAGGAAAGCAGTGATTCCTACAAAGCCATTAAGTTCCTTTTAAAAAATGAATGATTATAAGTTAACTCCTGTAGAAATGTTCTCTCCTAGTAAGTCACACAGTAGTAAGTCTTCAGCTTTTATTACTATAGAAACTGCCTTTGAGAAGAAAGGTTCTATTCCTTCACAAAACATTGAAAGCATTGTCCACTACACTGTGAAATGCTTCATACATTTTAAAGCATCTAAGAATTTAGTGCCTATATAAGAAATTTCTCTTTTCAATCAGAATTTGCAATTGTGGGTACTTTCATTAAGAAGTACCCTCATTAGTTTTCCCTTGTAGCATTTATCACAACAGATGTAGCTTTTAAGTGTCTATTTTATTGTTTATCATTTTGTCACTTGAGACCAATATGTATTAGTACTCAATAAATATGTGTTTGGTTTATTAGGATTGAGTTAATGAACTTTTCTGGTCTTCTTGCTGACCTTGAGGGTTAGATTTATGTTTAGTACCAGCTCAAAATAACAGTAGTAACTTAAGGCTAAGGTACACTATGTTTTCTTATTTCTCATCTTTGAACTTCTTATTTTTTTCTAGATTGCAGTATTTTAAAACTATGAGTCTCTTGGTATCTTTTTAAACTATATTATTCATATATTATAATAAACCCACCTAAATTGTAGTTGAGGAAGATCTTTCAACCTTGGCTATATGCTGACATTCCCAGTCAGATAATTTTTGGGTGTGTATGTGTGGGAGGGGTGCTTTCCTGGGCTTTGTGGGATGTTCAGCAGCATCCCTGCCCTTTACTCATTAAATGCCAGTAATATCTGCCACCACCCCTGTTATGACTACCAAAAATATCTCTAGACATTGCCAAATGTCTACTGAGGACAAAACTACCCTCAATTGCGAATGACCAAAATAGAACAATACAAGTGTCCATAATTAACCTGTACTTCAAAAGATCACTGGATTAACATTCTCCAGTCTCATGAAAAAACACAATGACAGAGTCCCCTAAGAATGCCACTTTTATTGTGGCTCTGGCCATTTAAGTTTCCATACTTATTACAAGTATATTGTGTTTGTTCCTCAACCCATTTATAGTTGTGGTACTCACTATAATTTTAATTTTCTTAAACATTGCATAAAGCTGATAAAAATGTAAATATGGAAAAGTTTTTATTTCTATAAAAATTAAGTTAGATGCTTTGGAGAGACTAGAAATGGCAAATCACTTAAGAAAAACTGATGTTGAATTAGATCTTAGGACATGAACACTATAGATATTGGGGGAAAAAGGGTTTTCACAAGTGTCTTTAAATTCTTGTTTCTTTTAAAAAAAAAAGACCAATTGGAAATTCAAGATGGTGAGTTATGGGTATAGTTATGCACAAGATACAGTGCAGAACTCCAGTTAGTGGGTTCACTATCTCAAAGGAAAGTGTTGGCCCTGATTTTGCTTCAAAAAACAGATGCTTGGAGAAAAAGTCCAGTTTATCACATATCAAGGACTAATATTAAGGAGAAACAACATTTCATATAGTATAACTGTGTACTGAAAATTCTACGTTAGAATTACAGACACTGCTTGAGGTCTATAATTACCAGAAGTCTGATAATTTTGCCCCATTAGATCATGTACCTCCAAGATTTAAACAAAATAAAACAAACAGCCCAACAAAACAAAACAAAAGAAGGAATGACTGCATTGGGCTGCAACCGTACAGCCAGGGTTTAAACAATTACCATGTTTGTGATGAACAAAACAGCAAACACTGGAGCTTTTACAATCATGATTTGTTTATTGTTATCCATTTGCTGTTGCTAAAATATCATATGAATTATTGCATATTTTCACAAATATCTACCTTTCATAAAGAAACCTTTGAGGAAAGTAATTTTAGCAGGTTATTCTTCTGGTAGTAACTCATTTGAGGGAATTTAAAGAAGGTAACATAAAGACCATACATTTCCCATTGGGCTTTTTAGGTCAAAATGTCCATTTTAGCCCTTGCTTCCTAAGCATAAATTATCTTCACTCACTGTTAGTTATTCATCCAACACACTCTTTGAGCATTTAAAATATGTTCAACCCAGGAGACCCTGGCTGCTGCCAGAGGCACCAAGATGAATTCAGATCCTCCTGATCCTTCTTGAAAGTGTTTGCATTCTAGGAAAGGATGATATGCAAGATATAAAGTGATGGGTGTTTTCTATTTTTCCACTGTTAAAAACTCTTCTAAGTCAAACTTGTCTAAGTCTCCTACAAAACTTTGAATATGTGGTACCTGGCTCACATCAGACACTCAGTAAATGTGAATATAATAGAGTGGAACGTTTTCTACTTTTAAATAATTCCAACTTCTTAAATTCATTTTTAGGAATGACGATCATAAGTATTTGGTGTTTAACTGCACTAACTTCCTTTCCTCAGTTATCACTTTCAAGATAATTTGAGTTCTAGAGGAGACAGAATGCTAAAAGTTGAATGAAAATATCGATGAAGGAAACGACAAAGAAAAATCATTAGGTTTTATCAGGTTTTCCTAAGGGTGTAAAGCAGAGTGAAATGACAGGTGTGTACTTCTGCTAAACCGTGCAACTTCCGCAATCATTTTGCCCTCAAAGGGGTCTTGACATCCCAGAATGGATTAAGAACACTGTCCGTCACTAATATCCTTGACATGAATGAATACAAAAGCTCACTGCAAATTCAACTTTATCAAAGGGAAAAAATGTAGAAAAGACAAGAAATTTTCAATAGCAGACATGTGTCCTCTTTATGGTTTACAGATTACTTAGCATTTCCTTCAAAAAACATCAATGTTAAATGTACAGCACATTCACCAGTGATGCCAGCTTTTATTAACTGTCTAGAATAACACCATTCCTCATCATCTCCTATTCTTCCTCATCCCTGAACTATGCAAACAGTTCTTTTCTTAGGAAGTGTGGAAGCAGGAGCATACTATCTATTTCCACATAGCTTGCCAGTTTCCAAAATTAGCTGAGAACTACACAACAGAGGGCACAGGCCCCCATGCTAATTGTGTGTCAGCCTAAGAACTATGTGTAAGACTTAGAGTGGTTCACTCCAATGGTACCTTTGAGTTGTCCAAAAACACAGACTTTTAAAAAAATAGTAAAATACATTTTATTTTTATTGCTTCTCTTTGAATTATGTAATGTTTTGGTTGTAGAACATTTTATGTTTTCTTTAAGAGTGAAAGTTTTTTTTTTTTTTTTTTTTTCTGGACAGCATCTTGTTATGTAATTCAGGCTGGCCTTGAATTTACTATGTGGCCCTGGCTGGCCTTGAACTCTCTGTGATCTTTCTGCCTCAACCTCTAGAGTGCTGGGATGATAAGTGTGTACCACTATGCCTGGCAGGTGAAAGTATTGTAATCAAGGGTGTTTTTTCCTTCTTTCATTTTTCTTTCCTTCCTTGTTTTCTTCCTTCCTTTTTTCCTTCCTTCCTTCCCTCCCTCCCTCCCGCCTTCCTTCCTCCCTTGCTCTTTTCCCTTTTTTGGTCACCAGCTTGGGGCAAATTGTGAGCCTTTAAAATTAGATTCATTTCATGATATATACACAATAAGTTAGCTTAAAGGCATTATTACAAATCCATATATTAATTCAGGAAAGTTAACTTTTAAAAAATATATGGGTTCTGAACTCTGGAAAATCTAAAACTCCCAGTATAGTAATGCTTCTTCTCTGTTAAATAAAGTCTAAAAATACTGCTTTGCTCTCTTGCTCTGGTTTCCCTATGATGTTTTATTTCTCTTTATGTTTTCTTTATTTTGGCCACTTTAAAATTTCTTTCTACCACTTACATCCCTCCTCAATTTCCTCTCATGTGATTAAATCATCAAAATGTGTATATGTGCATGTCTGAACATAGACATTAGTCTCACATGGTGAAAACTACAATTAAACACACACATACATGTATTATTCACATTTATTGGGCTCTTATTTAACACCAGCCACTGCTCTAGGCCATTTTCAGGTGCTCATTCACTTAATCTTTATTAAAGCCTCATGAAGTAGTCATTATTATTATTAAACCATGAAAAAGAAGTAGAAAATGAGACAGGAAAATATTAAGTAACTTCTTAAAGCGATACAGCTAGTGATAGAATGACAGTTAGAAGTAAGCCTAGGAATTCTGGCTCCAGAACCCATGTTGTAAATCACCAAGCCATTTTGCCATCAGTATATGTAAACTATACAGATATGTTTTATATATATATATATATATATATATATAGTACCTTTATCCATTCATTTGGGTTTCTATGGTATTTCAGTGGACAACAACAACAAAAAAAGACCTCAGTGCTAGAAACTTTACAATCTGGAGGGGAAGGAGACACTGAAAACAGAAACATTGCAAATAAACATTTATTACTTCCTCACACAGATGTTATGAAGAAGAATCAAATAATGCAGGGGTGATAGAAAGGAACAGTGGGGAAGTAGAGGGAGGTATGATTTTAGGAGGCATGATCAAAAGCTATGGTATTTAAATATAAAGTTTGTTACCGTGAAAGCCACACTGCCACTAATCTCCCTCAAATACACTCTTCATTCTAAAAATACAGTACGTTATCCCATCATTCTTGCCACTTTCTGACGCTGTTCTTGAAGTCCTCTTTATATCTTTAGTTGCACTATCATAGCTACATCCAAGTCCTGAACTGATTCAAAACATTTCCTTTCATTCATTTTGTCTTTGAGGAAGAACCAGAAGTTGCACTGTGAATAAGGTAGATGAGGGCACACCCTGATGTTTTTACGAGTCTGCCTTTTCATTGGATGATACTCAGCAGCAGCATTTACAGTAGTTTTGATCACACTTTTTAAAGATACGCATGAAAGAGGACTTCCAGAACTGCTTCAGAAAGTGGCAAGAACAATGAGTGTGTTTGAAGCACCCAGGGTATGTGTGAGTGTGCACGTGGGCAGGTGGGTGTATTTTGAGGGGGATTGATGGCAATGTGACCTTTTCTGTAATAATTTTTTAAACATTCACTGTATATTTTGATCACACCTTATATATAGATGGTCATGGAAGGTCTTTCTGAGGATATGACTGAGTGAATTTGGGGACATATTAAATACAGTGACTTCTACCCTCACCTTAGTTTCTTTTTCATTCCCTCCCCCATGTCCCACTATATTTCCCTCTGCTTTTCATGGACCATTCCTCGAGCTCCTGCCTGGAGCCCACAACCCTAGGTATTGATGGGGTTGGTGGAAATGGCACAGCCTGCCTGGCTCTGTAGGTTCAAAATGCTGACAAACTAAAAGGCGAACCCAGCATTTCGATGAACTAAGTCACTTAAGGAAAAGTGGGTTTCAGCAAGAAACACTTCACATCAGTACAGAGTCAGCCTTTCCAATTGAGTCTGGCACACAAGTGAACACAACATTCTTAGACATGCTCCTGTTTTAGATTAGGGTCATGAGGCACCAGTCTAAAGTTTCCCTGCCTAGATTGTGTTCATGAGGACTAACCTTTCTATAGCACTCTTTTTCTGAAAAGAGAAGTCTATGAGGTAGAGTTTCATTTTACATCACCCACCACACTTCGGTATTGAACAACATCTAGTCAGGACCCAGGCTCAGACCTGCTGAGAGGTGATCCCATGGAAGCCTGGCATTCTGCCCCACACATCTCCTACCCAACACTTAGGGATGTACCAGGTGGTGTTTGGAATGAGCATCTGAAAGTAGGCAGGCATGTGATCTAAATTGTCAGAAGAGCTGGCCCAGTTAAGATGAGTTGAATCTAATTACTGACTTCCAACTTCTCTCTTACAGTCTTTCACTTTCATTTTGGGAGTCCTAGCTAAACCTTCATTTGGCTCAAGATTTATTTGTATAATTTTGCTATTCTTCATATGAAAGTCACAACTGCATGCCATTGTGTCCTTGTGCTCAAAAATGCCTTGAAAAATCAAGTTGTCAAAAGTTTCTCTTAATCAGCTCCGCAAAGAGCCCATCTGGCCTATTGTGGGCTGTAAGGGACACCACTGTTCAAATGGGACTTCTGTCCCTTCTGTCACTTTAGGATGACACTAAGGGTTTTTGTTTTCTTTTCTTTCACAAATGCCATCTTGACACTTAACTCAGGCCTCCATCTAAGGAGCCCTGTCTTCCACATGGCTAGTGGCATTAGGAGGTGGAGTAGGTGAAAAATGCACTTGCATTTGTGTATTAATCACTGTACTCTATGCTCTGTGATTCTACCACAGTTAAATAACGTGACCTACTAAGTACCCGAGTAGGTCATTAGTAACAATTCCTGCTCATTAAAACTCACTTATGTAGACTTCAGCAATGGCAAATGTAACCATCCTTGGAGAACAATTACAGAACCTAGAAACGGCACATTAAGTTTCATTTACCAACTTCTATTCTCAGAGATGAAAAGCAAAAGCAAAACTAAAACCATGAAAAGTAGACAGTGCATGCATTAGGTTCTGCATACATGTGGGATTTTTTTTTTTTTTTTGTGGTGCCAAGGAGTTGAACCCAGGCCTTCACATGTCTTAGCAAGTGCTTCACTACTGAGCTACATTCCCAGTCTGTGTACGTGTGTTTCTTTAAAGCTTTGTTAGCAAAATGAGATCTCTCCAAAACAAACAACAAACACACATATATTTTCTACAAATATTGTGCTTCTGGAAGGAACACATGGATCAGTTTATTAAAAGACCTCTACATTTAATACTGCTGAATTATTGTTTGTCAACTTATACCACAATTCATAAGTGAGCTTCTTAAGGGAAAAATACAAAACAAATATTAATAAAAAAATAGAATTTTTCTTGGGTAAGTCATTTTAAGAGAATGGCCATGTTTCTTTCTTTCTTTCTCCCTTTCTTTCTTTTTTTCTTTCTTGGTACCAGGAATCAAACTCAGGCCCTTGAACTTGCCAGGCAGACACTTAAGAATGGCCATTTTTCAAAAATACTTATTTTTTTCTCTATTACTTCCCAATAAGTTCTCTTAATTAGAGAAAATCATCCCTACTCTTCATAATTTCTGGATCAAAGAGGCATAGGCAAATACCAGCCTGTGCTGCAATGTTTGATGAACTGCCTAATCCAGCAACCAACAAGCATTGGTACTGAATCAATTAAACAAATGTGTCTACAGCTCTTACTCTGTGGTAGTCCATAAATGCCAGAAATAGGACATGGAACCAACATTACAGATGGACCCCTGTTCCATGACATTAGCGATGTGGTAAAAAGACACACCACAAATACTGGCAAATGTCACCATCCTTGGAGGACAGTCATAGAACCTAGAAATGACACAATTAAGTTTCATTTACCAACTTCTGCTCTCAAAGGTGCATGCAGGAGAAATTTTCTCCATCCCTTTCCCACCAGGCCCCTTCCAGGGAGGGAGGGAAAGGACTTTTGGGTGAAAAAAATCCAGACAGATTTAATTAGCATAATAACAAATATCAAAGTCATGACTGATAAAGCAGATAGTATTATCCAGAGGAAGGATATGTGGTCTTAGATATCCTTTCCTTTCTAAGAATCTAAAATACCAGAAACACTGACTCCAAAGGAGACTCTGAAGTGAATGTGAGATTTCAGTGCTTCACTGGGGTGGGGACCGGCACAACACACGAGGACAGGAAGAGGGAGGAGGGGAGGAGACAGAGGAGCCTGTCAGCTATTGTCAGACCTCACTGATACGAAGTGACTCAATGAGAAAAAATGAAGAGAAGAGCTGCACCAAGTACCTAAGACTTCTTGGTAAATTCTAGGTTAGCTAAGCGTCATGTTATTTCTTTCTGCTCTGGGACTTCGAACACAAACCAGAATTAAAAACACTTGGCCTTGTCTACCTCCACCAGATAACTTAAAATGAGGGGCACTTATATTTGAGGGGTAGTGTGGTCAGAATGACATCTCCTCAGAGGACATTCCTGTGCCTGGGCCCACCCTCCCACTTGGAGTAAGGGAGTGGAACTCAGTGTCTTCCAAAAATTCACCAGAAATTGTACTACAGCCCACTCTGAAAACAGGAGGTGTTAGCATACATCCATGAAAAGAGAAAATCAATTGTTCTAATGTGATTTGAGAGAATCTTGGGGTGGGTTTTATTTTATTTATTTATTTTGTCAGAGCAATAGCCATTAACACATAATGAAATGCTTCTCTTCCCCAAAAATATAGAACTCACCTTTCTCCCCAGTAATGTATTTATTTTTAAAAATCTACCCTCATACAGTCTTTGACGAGAACCAAGATGGTACTGTCAGTCCTCATCTCAAACAGGAGCAGGGTGGGGTGGGTGCTGGCGGGGGGCTTCAAAGTTTCTCTGGCCATCGATGGGGCCACAAGCCCAGCTCTTGGACCACAGGCAGGCATGGGCTCAGCAAGAAGGATAGAGACAGAAAAATCTCCATTCAGGAGACTGTTTAAACCCATTTGAAATAACATTATTCTGAGAGGTATCTGCAGAGGTGTGCTAATATTATTTTATTTTATTTTATTTTATTTATTTTGGTACCAAGGATCGAACTCACAACCTTGTGCCTGCCAGGCAGGTGCTTAAGCCACTGAGCTAAAATCCCCAGCCCTAATTTTTGAGACAGTCTCACTATGCAGTTTGGGCTGGCCTTGAACTCACTTTGTAGCCCAGGCTGGTCTCGAACTCACAATGATCCTGCTGCCTCAGCCTCCCGAGTGCTGGGATTACAGGTGTGTGCCACCATGCCTGACTGCTAATGTTATTTTAGATTCTCCAAATTTTCCAGGTTGCTTCTTGGACCCTGATGGAATTAAATTAAATATGTATTCATCACTATTCCTGAAAATTCAAATCTATGCATTCAGTGTGTTCAGCCATGGTAGGTCATGTCCAACTTTCCCATTAACCATCTCCAATATTTCTTAGAGTATATATGTGTGTGTCTGTGTGTGTGTGCATGAGTGCGTGAATGGGAAATTTGAAGCAACCCCAGATGAAATCTACAACCTTCAACACATTCACAGATGACAATTATATCCTACAATCACCAAAATAAATAAATAAAACAAAACCAACTGGAATGGAATCAACAAGAGCTAAATTATAGATAACAGAATATTCATAAAACTATACCTCATCTCATGAATGTGGGCACACTGTCTGTATGCCAGGATTTCTTTAGCCATTGGTGATATTCAGCATATTGCAATTGAGTGCAATTACAGTTAGCTATAATTAAGAACAATTACAGCTTTTATACCTCTACTTGTTCTTTAAAAGCACATTTGTAATAAAACTTTTTTTTAAAAGGTGAAGAATATAATTATACATCCTTATAACGTCTCAAATAATTAGTTTGACTAAAGTTTCTTCTGGAACAATTTTCATTTTAACTGTCAGAGCTGCCATTTATAGTCAATGAAATATACTTTAAAAAATTCTATCATTAACCTTTTTCACCCTATATAGCTGTATAGGAATTATTGGTACAAATTAAAGTTTTTCAGTATTTAAATCTCGAGGGCCCACCGTAAGCTATAAAATGTTTTCTCTTTTTTATGTCTGTGTGTACCCCTGAGTATATGTGTCTTTGAATAAAAAAAGAAATGTTTTATTTGTAGAGAATGTTTGCTTGATCAAGATTTTGAAAGGGAAAGAAAGTGCTCAAAAGGAAAGAACAACTGGGATAGGGGAAAGGAGAAAAGGAAGAAGGGAAAAGATTATATGTATGTATATATACATATATATATGTATATATATAAAATAGATAACTATACTACTAATCTCTGTAAGTTCATCAAAAAGAACAGTTAGTGTTTTCATTGTTTGATCATTTTTTCATGCTTAAATCTTGTGACCTGAACAACTACTTTTAAACTGACAACCTGCAATATATTAAGCAGTGTTAATTTCCTATTTTTTGAAATTCTGCATCATTTCTATCCTTTTTTTCTGTTTTGATTTTTAAAATAAAAAAATATTTTGAGAAAAAGTCGTTTTTATAAGAAAAGTATATTCTCTATAGATTGCCGAACACTGCATCTGCTTATTTACTGCACATTTATACATCAGCCAAACCAAGAGTTCCTGTATTGTGACCAGTCTTACCCACAATTTAGAAACACATGGAGTACATGATCAATATCAACTTAATTAGGATTAGTGAATGCTACCTTCTCCTAAATCTTTACTTCATTGGTGTTTGTCTCCTGCGCTGGACTGTAAACTCTAGAAGGGTAGGGACCTAACTGCGTGTATCTCTGTCACCAGTGCTCTGAATAGAGAGAGGCTGGTGCAATGCACCCAATAAAACAAACACGCTGAGTCAATGCAAAGGACTTTTTCCCTTTTATGTTGGGAATAACTGCAAATCAATCATCTGAATGACTTCAAAGATAAAAGCAAATTAGATAATATGACCTTGTAAATTAAGTATATTTTCACTACTGATCCTGTTGAATTAGAAGTCTTAGGGAAAAAAAACTGTTAGGCAAAGTTTCTGCACCTTGGGAATGAGTGATTGGAATAAATCACCTCTTCAGGTCATTTACAACCTTGAGATTACTTAATAGTCTACAAAATTTAGACCACGACCGAACAACAATTAACAAAAGGTAAAAATGAGCATGTGTGATTGCATGAGGGTGGACAAATACCAAGTCTGTTCAGGGGATAGACCACAAACAACAAAGATAATAATAGACTGGGAAATTTTTTATGAAAAATACCCTCAAAATTCAAAATATTGAAATAAGATTTGGATACAATTTATATTGTAAAGCTTATCATTTATTCCATAACAACCACAAATTACTATGTACTTATTATGTTTTAATCACTTTATATAATTTTTAAATTCTCTATAACACTGTTAAATAGCTATTAATCCTTATGTTCATCTTCCAGGTAAGGAAGCTGAGGCTGAGAGAAGTCAAGTATAAGAGTCCAGGCCCATTCAACTCTAAAATGCTTTGTTAAAACAAGAAAATGAAAAAAAGCATTTCTAGGCATGTCAAGAGACACCAAAAATAGGACACTAAACTGAGTGAATCTCTATTTATAGTAGTCTTAAAACCAAAAGAAGAGAAATAGGAATCTGAGAAAAAGTTCTATTCTCCAACTTTGTTTCATAAATCTATATTAGTTCTCAAGTATAGAAATTTTCTAAGGAAAAGGTCTTCATGTTAGTCACTTTCTTATCACTGGGACACAATAATCAAAACTCACAGTTTGAAGAAGGAGAGGTATAATTTGGCTCAGTGTTTCAAGGGATTCAGTCTATGGCCAACTGGCTCTAAGGCAGAAATATCATGGCAGAAGGACATGGCAGAGAAAACATGCTTACTTCATGGTGGCCAGGAAGCAGAGCAAGAGAATCATGTCAGAGAGGAAGGGGTCAGGAACCATTTATATAGTATCCAGGGTCACCCCTTTATGATTTACTCAGACATACCCAGAGGATTGCTTTAGTGATCTCCTGGATGGTTCCCACAGTAATCAAGTTGACACAACCTTAACATCTTAATCTGTATGTATTAAGAATTCTGAGAACAGATACAGGGGTAAGATGGTAGTTCTCAGGGTAGGGTATAGAATTAAGTGTTAGTTTAAACTTCTGGATATGTGCCCTCCCAAGTATATAAGAAGGTGTGGACAAGAACATTGATTGGCACCATCTATAAGAGAAACAATCTGAATGGCTATAAATAAGGTAATGGCTAAATAAACTACGGTGTGAATATTATAAGTAATCTATGGTGTGGTTAAAAAGATGAGGCAGATGTCAATGTTTTAAAATGGAGAGAATTACAAAGCATGTTGAATAATAAAAAGAACAAGTCATAGAACAGTATGGTTCAATTTAAGGACATTTATGTTTAAAATAAAAAGCACAGAACAAGATGTTCTATTGATATATTTGCATATGGACATGGATAGAAACAGGCCTAAAAGGGAACCTAGTAGCCTTATTAAGTGGTGGTTTCTAGAGAGGAGACAGTGGGTGCCTAGCACCTTGTGCCAGCAACCTGCCTCCTACCCTGGGAAACTAGTGCCAAGGACTTGCCTCACTCACTATGCTAGGCCAACTCCAGCCATTACCATTGCATCACAGGCAAGTGAGCATGGCTTGGACATCAGCTGACTCCAGCAAGGGGCCAGGAATCTGAGTGGTCCCCTGACTCTGTGTATGGGCTGCCTGTCCTCCAGGGGAGCTAAGGAGGAGCCCAAGACCCCAGTGCAGGCAGATTCATCACCGCAAAGCCCAGTCCTGCTCTGTCATCCAAAGGACCCTTCGCTAAGGGCCACCATGGGAAGATTGGAGCTATTCTATAGAGCAGACCCTTAGTACTGCAGAGGTCTTTTCCAAAACAAGGACAGTTTAAAAAGTTGATTTAACTTTCTCAGGCTGGCTTAAAAGTACATAGCAAGATTCTTGAAATGTGCAGGCCAGTCTTTACATATTGACTCCTTTAGAGATGCCCTCAAGAAGCCTTCCAAATTAAGGAAGCCCAGGAGGCCTCTGTTTTGTAAAGAATGTAATTAATCTTTTCTTCGTTTCGTAAATTTTTACTTTCATAAATTGTGTTTGCTTAATGGAAAGTTTCGTCATTAACAGAATTCTGGTAATCAGGGTTAAGCAAAAAGTTAAAAAGTAATTTTACTAATAAAAACTAACTCCTAGATGACAAAAGTGACCTGGATTATTTAAGTAATTGTTTGATCTTTTATCTCATATCCCAGGAGTAGATGGTTGTCTTTTTCTGAGATGGTGGAACTGTAGAACTCTGATGTCCCAGAAATAGTATTGCAAAATTGTAAACAAATAAAATGAAAGCAAGCATTTCAGTGGGACATATCATTTATCATACATGTGTAGTCAGGTCCTATTACTGAGATTGGGAAATGATACAGAGTGAGAATTCTCACTTTCCTCTCAGGGACATAACCTCCCAGATCACTCCTTTAACTCCCCCCACCCAGCTCTTTCTTTCTCCTTCCTCTTCCTCCTCTTCTTTCTCTCCCAGCTCTACTAATGTATCTGGCCCAGAATAATAAAGTACATATACTTAAAGTGTACAATTTGGAAATTTTGTCCCATGAGGAATTATTGCCACGATCAAAATAAGGAATGTACCCCAAAAGTTTCTATCTGTCCCTTTATGATCCCTCCCTCCCATGTTTCCCTTGTCCCTAAGAAACTACTGACCTGCTTTCTGTCACTCCACATTAGTTTCTATTCACTAGAATTTTATATAAATACAACATACAATGTTTATTTTGGGGGGCCTACCTTCATTTCCTCAGCATAATTATCTTGAAATTCATATATGTTGTAGCATGTATTGATAGTTTATTCCCTTTTTCTAAGCAGTATTCCATTGTATGAATATACCATCGTTTGCTTATTCATTCTCTTCTCGATGGACATGTGACTGTTTTTACCTAGTCTCTGTCTTATCTTTTCCTTTTATTAGGGATGTCTCTCAAAGAGCAGATTATTTTGATGAAGCCCAATGTACTGCTTCTTGGCTCATGTCTTTCAATTTCTATGTTAAGAATTCTTTGCCTATTCAAAATCGCAAAACCTTTTCTCCCATCATTTCTTCTAGACACGTTATAGTTTTAAGTTTTATATTTGAGTCTATGTTCATCTTTAGTTCATCTTAAAATGGCACAAGGATTAAAATCCGTTATTTGTATACAAATGTCCAGTTCATCCAATAGTATATATTGAAAATCATATAGTTTTCTAGCAAATTGCCTTTGTATCTTTGTTGGAAATCAATTTTTCAAATATATGTAGGACTTTTTTGTTTGTTTGCTTGGAGGCAAGGTCTCATTATGTAGTGCAGGCTGGACTTGAACTCGCTTATGCAGCCTATGCTGGCCTTGAACTCAAAGAGATGTGCCTGCCTCAACCACCAGAGTGCTGGAATTATAGATGCGCACCACCATGCCCAGCTGGAGGGTTTTTTTTTTAAAACATATATATGTTCTCTATTTTTTTGCCTTTATCTGTCTATTTTTGTATTAGTGCCACACAATTTTGATTACTTCATCTCGATCATGTTTAAAAACCTTAGAAATGGACTTCCAATTTTGTTCTTCATCAAACTTATTTAGCTATTTCACATTATTCATATTTCCATAGGAATTTTAGTCAATTTCTACCAAAAACTTCAGGTGAGATCAAGATTTTTATTGCATTAAATTGATAGATCTATTTGGAGAGAATTGACATTTTAGCAATATTGAGCTTTCTGACTCTAAATCCAGTGTGTCTGTATATTTGGGTCTTCTCTAATTGCTTGTCACCATGTTTATGGTGTACAAATTTCTATACTTGTCAGATTTATCCCCAAGTACAACACTTTGGATGGTACCTTAACTGGTGTAGTTATAGTGAAACGTAGTTTACTTTCATGCATATGTACATTTTGTGTCTTACTAATTTGAAAAATTAATTATTTGTTCTAGTAGAATTTTAAAAACATTTTTTATCGAACTTTTAACACAGACAAAACATTGTTCATAAAAAGACAGTTTACTTTTTTCCTTTTCAGCATAAGCATCACTTATATTGCACTCTTCATGAAGGCACTGGCTAGAACCTCCTGTTGAATGCTGAATGAAAATGGACAGGGTGGATGTCATTGTCTTGGTCTTAAACTTAGAGAAAACCATTCAGTTTTTCATTATTACAAGTGGTATCAGCAGTATACATTTCTGCTGCTAGATTGAGAACATTTCATATTGAGGACAATCCCTTCCATCCCTAGTTTGCTGAGGGTTTGTAACAGGGTTGGAGGTGGACCTTTCTCAAATCTTTTCTCCATGTGTTGAAATGATGATGTGGCTTTTCTCTTTAGTCTGTTAATACAGTGAGTTATATAAACTGACTATCACACTCAGTTTGAGTTCCTGGCACAATTCTTCATGAAGTCATGATTGATCTTCCTTTTAATAAATGGCTGTATTCAATTTGCCAAAATTTTGTTTAGAATTCTTATATACATGGTCACAAAGGCTATCTCTCTGTAGCTTTCTTTTTCTTGTAGTATCTTTCTCTCTTTGATTGTGGCAACAGAGTGATGATAATCTCAAATATGAGTTTGGAACCATTTTCCTGTTTTAACTTTGTGGAAGAGTTGTGTGTTATTATTTCTGTTTTTTACATTTAGTAGAATTTACCAGTGCAGGGTACTACTATGGAGTTTTCTCTGTGAGAAAATTTAAAATTCAGTTTCCTATTAGAAACAGGGCAATTCAGGTTATCCATTTCTTGTTAAAGGATAGAAAATTTGTGTCTCTTAGTAAATTTGTCCTTGTTATCTAAGTCAGGGCTAAGCATATCACCTGAAAGATGAGGATATTTTTTACACTACTAAAGGTTAAAAAAATGTGACATAGACCGTATATAACCGTCAAAGACTTAAAATATGTTTTTATCTATCATGTCATAGAAAAAGTTTGATGCTTCTGATTAATGTTGTCAAGTTGATTGGTATAAAGTTACATAATCAACCTTTTAATATCTGTAGAATCTCTAATGATGTCATGTCTTTTGTTTAATATTAATTATGTTGCTTGTGTCCCCTATCAGTCTAGCTAGAGGTTTAAGAATTTTGTTCATCTCCAAAAATTAGGTTTCGATTGCATTAATTTTTGTCATTGTTTTGTTTTTCTATTCTACTATCATCTCTATTGTTTCTACTCTTCTTACTTTGTGTTTATTTGGCTCTTATTTCTTGGTTTCAAATGTGGAAGCATAAGTCATTGATTTATGAATTTTACTTGCTTCTAAAATAAGGGTTTCCTGATAAGAGGTTCCCATACTACTCTTTAGTGTAATCTTAAAATTTTTATGCTTTTTTATGTTTAGTTAGTTCAAAACACTAATTCTCATTTTATTTATTTGATCCTTCAATTATTTAGAAGCATGTTACTTTAACTTCAAGTATTTCAAAATTTTGTTATTAGTTTCTAATTCCATTTTTTCATTTACATACTTCATATTACTTGAACACTTTAAAACTCATTGAGACTTGTCTTATGGCCTAGAATATATTCTCTTTTGTTAACTGCATGTACTTGTAAAGAGTGTGTATTTTGTTGCTGTGAGTAATGCTCTATAAATGTCAATTAAGTCAAGTTGTTTCAAGTGTTGTCCAAATGTTTTATATTTGTACTGATCTCTTGGCTATTTGTTCTATCAGTTATTGAAAGAAGAATGTTTAAATCTCTTACTATTCTGAATTTGTCTATTTCTGCTATCAGTTTTGCTTTTTGTATTTTCAGTCTCTACTATTAAATGCATAAAAGCTTAGGATTACTATGTCTACTAGATAAATTGCAGAAATGAATGCTTTATCATTACCAGATGAAAGTCTTTGCCCTGAAATCTACTTTGTCTGCAATTAATAGAGCCACTCTAACTTTATTTTGATTACATGCATTCATTTCTTGGTGTATTAGCTTCTTAGGGTTGCTGAAAGAAAATACCAGAAAATACATAACTCAATAGAAATTTATGTTCTCACAGTTTTGGAGGCCAGAACTCCAAGATTAAGGTATCAGTGTGGCCGCATTCTCTCCGAAGAACACGAACTGAGGAAGTTTCAGATATCATCATGCAAACCACATAAGTTAGGTAGGGATGGGTTAGATTCTGAGTATAATCAGTCTGGGAGAATTCCTGTCTCTCTGTGGACCTGTGGTACTAGAAAAAAAGTTATCTGCTTTCAAAAGACAATGATAAATCATGCATATAATAAATATCCCTAGTATAAAATAAAACAACACAATAAACTTAGGGATCATAGATCTACAGTATGTTCATAACTCAGCAAGAGAATTTCCAACATTCTCAGGGCCTGACAATAATTCTATGTGGTGCATTCCACCCTCTGAGCCACCAGACACTAAGCCACTTCTGCCTCTGGGCCTGTGGAGACCACACTAGCACCTCCTCTGGGCCTGCCTCTCCAGCCTCTGCCTCTGTAGCTGTGCCTCTGCAGCCATTCTCCCTTTTCCTTGAAGGGCAGAACATGTTTGTAGTTGATTAGCTCTAGCAGCCTGATTCCTGCCTGCAGAGTCCTAGAAGTCTGACAGCCTTCTTTCATTTCATACTGTCTCTTTTTTCCCTCAGCGCAATCTGTCAGCATTTCTGCAGATTCAGTATTCTCAAAAACCTTGTTGATCTTCTGTGTATGTCAGGGGATCCATGTCATTACACAATAGGATTGGCCACAGATCCTCCCTGGATAACCCTTCTCTATTCTTGGCATCTTCTGGGATGGCTGGACCCATGCGTCATACTCCTAATCTCTTCAGTAAGGGTTTGTCCAGCCGCACCCTTGGCCCTGTCTCCAGAACACACTCTCTGGAAGATTAAGGGTTTTTCAAATCATTAAGTGCTGGTTGTTTTTGCCTAACAATTCCCCCCTCAATATATCTTTTTCCTCTCTTATTGTACTGTAAGCAACAAGGGGGAAATCAGGCCATATTTTTAGCTGAATATTCATATTCACTGCTTATAAATTATATTTTCCACTAAATCTTATGATGAAATTCAGCCAAGTTTCCTGTCATTTCCTAATGAGGACTGCCTTTCTTTCAGTGTCTAATAACATATTTTTCCAAGACCTCACCATAAGTGCCTAAAATACTCATATTTCTACCAACATTTTGCTCATTATGACACATGCATTTTACAAGATGATGGGAGCTTTTTCTACTATGGTCTTCATTTACTTCTGAGCCCACAATCATCTTTAGTGCTTATATTTCTACTAACAATCTCAAAAGCAATCAAAGCTTTTCCTATCACATGCTTTAAAATTCTTCTAGTCTCTACACACCACCAAATTCAAAGCCACTTTCACATCGTTAAATATTTGTACAACAGTACTATTTCCCAGTACCAAATTTGTATTAGTCTCCGAGGAATGTAATAATTAATTACCACCAACTAGGTAGCTTAAGTTAAAGAAATTTACTCCTTCACAATTTTGGAAGCTGTAAATCTGAGATCAAGGCATTGACAGGGCCACACTGTCTGAAGACATGGGGGAAGAACCTCTTGCCATCTCTTACCTGCTAGTATTTGCCAGCAATTTTTTGCATTCCTTGGCTTGCAGCTGAACTATTCCGGTCTGTCTCTGTTGTCATGCTTCCTAATTTCTGGGAGTCTGTGACTCCTCTTCTTATAAGAACATCAGTTGTATTGGATTTAGGTCCCACCCTAATCTAGAATGCCTTCATCTTAACTAATTAAATGTCCAAAGACTCTATTTCCAAAAAAGGTCATATGTTGAGATTCTGGGTGGACACAAGTTTTCAGTACATGCTATTCCACCCAGGGAACACAGTGTATCTCTTTTCATCCCTTTCCTATTAATCTATTATTATGATGCTTTTATATTGGCAGTGGATTTCTTGCAGGTAGCATAGATAATACCGGGGACTTGCTCCATTCATGATTCCCCATTTTGGAGACAAGACATTTCAATGTGCTGTACCCATTGTTCTGTGAATCTCAAGATTGTCAGGCTGATGGGAACAGGTGCTATTTTCAGCTATGTGTGGGCACCAGTCACCATTACGTCTAGTTTTTGTGATTATTGTCTTCTCAGCTTTCTGGAGTTTCTTGACATGCAGACACTGGGCACAGTACTTTGCTGACTACGGAAGAGGGACTTTCCAGAGTTTTTACTCTGTATATCTCTCAGCTCTTCAGGATTTTCCTGGGAATTCTGGCCACCTCATTGTTGGGTTCTGGGCTTTAATCTCCTCAGTTCAGCCACTCCAACAAATTCCTACTTCTTCCCCCATCCTCCCCTTTCCTGAGTTATGGTCTGGAAACTCTCTCAAGACAATAAGCTGACATATCATATCAAATTATTATACTGTACCCCATAAATATGAACAATATTATGTATCAAGTAAATGAATTTTTAAAAGACAGTGAACTGGGACAATTTAGAGTTCACTTCTTTGTTCTCCATCTTTAACGGATCATTGTCCTTCACTGTCTGGTGTCCGTCCATACATTGCAAACTACTTTTCTTCAAATATATACTTAATTTACTTAACATATTTTAAGAATATTAATAACCAGATATTAAATATCTTAAAAACAACAGATTTCATTTTTCACAATTATTCTCTTATATTTTGATAATATAGTCAATATATTTTGTCTTTTTTGGGCTATTTCAGCAGACAGGAGGGTAAGTTGAGTCCCTTTTACTCTATCTTGGTTAAAAGCAGAAATCTCTCAGATGATTTTTTTTAATTCTTAAAAATAAGTATTAAACTTCACAATTACAGATAAAGTTAAAATATGTAGGATGGGAGTCACATGTGGTAGTACATGCTTGTAATCCCACCTGTTTGGGAGGGTGAGGCAGGAGGATCACAAGTTCTAGCCCAGCCTGGACAACTTAGGGACTTAGTGAGACCCTGTCTCAGAATAAAAAAATTTAAAAAGGGCTGGGTATGAGTCTCAGAGCAAAGTTCCTGGATTCAAACCCCAGTACTGTCAAAAGAAACAAAACAAAACAAAACAAAACAAAACAAAACAAAACAAAACAAAACAAAACTTAGTGTGGGTAACACTGTCAAATTCACATTGAGAAAACTGACATCTCCTTGTAGAGAAAATATCTTTATAGAGTACGTCCATGAAGGGCCTCAGTAGTATAATGTGTGGGCTCAGGGGCTCAGTAGGCTGGGTTCAAATCTTGGCCAGATTGCCTCTCAGGTGTATGACTTTAGGCACGTTCCCTTACTCCTTTCACTCAGGATATCATCTGGGTCATGCAGATACAGGACCTCTGGACACTTGGGAAAATTTCATGTGCCATCCCCCAGCACAGTGACAGGCATGGAGCCGTCAGCACATTCAGTTCTTAACCAGCACTGGCTCTTATCATTACACTTCTTGCTGGGAGACTGCAGGAGTGAGCAGTGTAGGAGAAAGTCTTTAAAAATACAGCTTAAGGTATCTAGATGGGCAGGCATTTTCCAGTTTATAAACAGAATAAATTCATACTAGATTTCCTGTGAATTCATCATCAAAGGATGACAGGCGGACTTCGGTACAGAACAAGTTTGCAAATGGCTTGGTGCCATTTAAGACATTATTTCTGACACGCTGCCTGTTTTCAATTCAAATTACTTTTTTTGGGTGGTGCACTTTATAGTCGATCACAGCAGATTACTCTTTCTAGTTAATCATATATACCCTATGTGCAAACAAGCTTCTATGATTAACTGCCTATGAATAAGACCTATTGGAATGATGGAAAGTTGGTAATATAAACTGGTAACTATGAAATCTCTTATGCTACAGGAATTTTCACATTATCTTTTAAAAGTCCTCATATATCTTGTGGCTTCAGTAAAGGGGATGCACTTTAGAATAATGGCAGAAAAATCAAGTTACTCTTGGACTATGCGTTCAGGCTACTTACAATGTCAAACCTTAGCAATTTCAGAAATTATATTAGAGCCATTGTGTGGACACTACTGAACTGGTCAGATTATTTATCTTGGAACTCTAGTAACATTTTACCAACTTTTATACTCAGACCTTAATGTTAATCTCTTTGGCTCTTTATAATTTGTGTTAAATTTTCCATTATACTTTCTCTTTGCAGAGCAAGATTTAGCTTCTGGCCCAAAATGGAAAACTTCAGAGACTACCTCAAATTCTTTTTGGACCAAAAAAAAAAAAAAAAAAAAACCTACAACTTGGACTTTCTCTGTCCTACAAGAATCAGGTTAGAAACATTTTATTGTTGGAATTCTCTTTAAGGTCCTGGGTCATACTCATTACTGTTTTGGTTCACACAGTCATTCTGGTCCAAGAACTCTGTCTGATTTTAGGCACCATGAGGAGCACCCTGCATCTACCTCTGTAAACTGGGTTTGCTTGGGGAACCCTGTACAGTATATAAGACCATGGTGTTGGGGCCCTGCAGCCCTGCATAAGCACAGTGGTGGTTCAGTGTCCTTATAAATTTTTCATTCTACTGCTGCCTGACTTCTGGCTTTCAGCTGTTACTCAACCTCATGGCAGTTGATACGGCAACCACTGGGTTGGTGGAGTAACTGTTGGGTGCCTCAGATATCGTGACACTTCTATAATCTCAGAGCTCAAATAATTAAGATCTTTCTATACATGTAATTGCTTCCAAGCCGCTCAGTAACTTGCTGTGTGGCCTTGAGCTAGTAATTTACCCTCTTTTGGATCTCTGCGGGAAATGCTTTGCATCTGTGACATAAGAAAAATCATAGTGACCTCCCTCATTGGGCTTTGAGCCGAATTAATTTATTGCTGTATTTAAAGGGCAGTTAATTCTAATCTTTGCTTCAAAGCAGAATGTTAGATTGCTCTGTTCTAATGCTACCTGGCATGTCCAAAAGGAGGTAGGGTCACAAAACACATAGAGTAAACAATCACAAGGAAATAAAGATGACAAAAAGTGATACTGGCATGGTCCTCTTTGCCATGTTCTCGTTTATTCTTTCCAAAACTGGTATCACTATCTGAAAGTAAGGACTGACAGACCTAACTCTCTTTAACAAATGTAATATCTTCCTGTATTTGTCTCACATGAAAGAAAATGTACTTTTATCTTCGGTTGATACCCAGTGTAGTTCCACAAAACATAGGGGTGATGCTGTCAGCATCTTTGTGCATTGGAGCAACAGGTTGAGAATGGTGATAGATTGTGGGAACTTCTCGTTGTCAAAATTCACTGTGTCCCACATAGTTCAAGTTACAGTAGGCGATTATTTTTAATCACTCTATGAGACAAATGAGAACAATTTGAATAAATCATTAATAAAAACATTTGGGTAATAGAACACTCTGATAATCTGAAATTACTATTTCTAGGCTTTATGGCTGAAACTTCATAGAAAGTGAAGTAATGCACTGTGAATAGGCACAATCTCAGGGGCAAAAAGGAGTGCCTTTCCTTTGAGGGGACGTGAAGGGACACATCCTGAATGCCCATGGTTAATGTCAGGGTAAGGAGATGGAGATGGAGGTGTGAAGCAGGGAGGGTATGAGACAGAAATAGCACAGGCTGAGCCCAGGGAACCTGGGCCCAAGCTTCTAGTTGGGTAAATGATCTTGGACAAGTACTTGACATTTGTGGTCTCAAGGGAAGCCTCTTCTCAATTTCCAATTGGACCCTAAAAAAATCTTAGCAACTAGTTGAATTTTTAGTAAAATCATGCTTCTTTACTTCTTTTCTTACTCATTGTGTCTTTATTTGAAAAGTGGAGTCTAAGAAAACAACAAAAACCAACGCAGAAAATTAAAAATTTCTGTTTCAGGAGGATCTAATTTAACAAAGGTTTTATTGCATACCATTGCCTGAGATGCTAGATGAGTGTCCACGTCTTAGAATAATACAAATCTTTTAGGACAAACTTTATTTTTAAGAATAAACCTTACAAAAATACCACCCAAAAGGGAATAGTCACAAGATCTTACATTTGTCTAGCACTCAGTATAGATCGTGACATTTGGTCCTCCCCAAGGATGTTATGAGGATTGATGGCCCAATATTAACAACACTTTACAGATGAAAAAAGAGACTCAGAGTGATTAATAGACTCTTCCAAGATCACAGAGGTAATAAGTGACAGAACTGAGACACAAAGCCAGAGGTGATTTGACCTCAAGGCTTGTTGCTCTGTAAATTCAGCCAGCTGCACATCTAGCTAATAAACAGAGAGGCTGCACCATCAAGCATTAGAATGAATGAGGCTTGAAGTCAGACGTGGGGTGAAGTCCAGCTCTGTGTCTTAAAAGCAATCCAAATTATGTCAACTACCCGAACTGTCGTTTGTTCACCTATAAACAGGAAATATGATACAGACCTCTCAGGTTTTGGAAGGATATAATTGCACGAGCTATACCTAGAACTGTGTCTGACACATAGAAGAAATGCAGTAAAATGTGAAGAGGATGTAAAATGATTAAGAAGCAATAGGCATATGTACCAATTTCCCAAGATAAATGTAATTATTATGTATTATAAACATATACTAATAAAAAAGAAGCTGAAAATGACATATTTAGATGAGGAAAAATGTGCTCATTATTGCTGATTGATGTAAGAGAATTTTTTAGATTTTCCATATCCAATACTAACAGTTACTCTTTCAAACTTGTTTTAGATAAAGAAATACCAATTCTTCCATGGAGTTGGACTACAAAGCTGGTTATGTACAGCTTGCCATTCAAATATCCTTCGTTGGCTAAGAGTTTATATCCAGGAGGGTTAAGAACAGTCTGTTCCCAGCTGTTCACATTAATGTATGGGAAAAGCAATTTGAATAATCCTACAGAGATAATCCAAAAATTATTTACATTGTTCTCATTTAGAGTATATATGTCTAATCTTTTGGAAATAACTTCAAGCAAAATAGAAACATGCAAGCACACACACACACACACACACACACACACACACTGCATGTTCAGTTTTCCTACTACATGCTTCTCTCGAATCCTGTTTTTCTGTCTTCTGTGTGGACATGGGAGATACCACCTTATGCACTGATGTGGACAGCAAACAAAACCTGTGATCATCTCCCTCAGTAAAGATCCTACCTCCAAGGCAGATGGGGCTTGGTTCAAAAGTATTCTTTTTCTCCAACAAATAAGAAAATAATATTCAAATAAAAAATTCTATCCATATTAATCAGATTGGATGAAACATCAACAACATTACAAAGCAATGGTCTACAGAATTAGTTGTAATAATGGACAACTGAATTTTCTGTTATACTGTTTACCTTCAAAACGCTCTTTTCATGACATTTCGCGAAGTTCAGACAGTCTGGCGAGTTGGCCTAGATGATGTGGCCGCTAAGTAACAGAGAGAAGTGGCAGTCCCCTGATCTTGAACTCCAAAGCTGTGGTCTTTCCTAAATACCTTATTATCTGTCATATGGACAAGTCACCCTTGATAATCCATGCATAGGTATGATTTCTAGAAATCTGGACAATAATTACTTTGATCTTCTTTGAGTATGGTATGCTCATTCTCTTTAGCTATTAAATTTGCTCTCATTTTCAACTCAACAGGGAAAAGTCATGAGAACTAAGCATACCTATATGGCATTAAAGTCCTATCAGTTGTGGTTTGAGGGAAAAAACTCATCACTTGAATCCCAATCTTTACATCTCAGGAATCTGCATGCTTTAGATTCTAACCTTGAAGTTTAAAGTTGACTAAAATTTGTTCTAGCTACGTCCTCAGATTTATCACACATAGAAATGATTGTATACTCTTCAAGGAAAAAAAGCACTCCTTCCAGATGAGCTACTTAATTTTTCTTAGAATCAGAAGCAGAACTCACAATTGATGTCCCACGCTGCTGAAGCTTCCTCCAAGAGAGAAGCGATGCCTTAAGCCTCCCTGGCCAGCAGGTCCATGGCTAGAGTTGACTGCACTGAATTCCTCATACCTGGCTATGTCTGGACATCTACTTTTATTGAATGAAAGAACACCCTGACATAGGCCAGAGATTGCTGGAGGTTTTCTGTTGCATATTTCTGATGATCAGATCTTTCTTTTCTGATGGTGTGTAGAAAACCTTTGCTTTTACTGAAGAAACTATTCACAATAATACACACATGCTTGGGCAGAGGAAAAGGTATTACCTGCAGTGATAAACATCAGCTTATTCATCACTTTTGTCCCATGCTGCCTGGAAAAGAAAACCCTCAGAGTCCCATAAGTAAAGTACAGTATATGATTTCTTTGAAACTTCATTACGTGCAGATTAACCCCTGCAAAATGCCTCCATCACATGGAATTACTGGGAAGAGGTGACAACAACAAGGAAGCAAATCCATGTATTTCAGAGGGAAAATCCTTGGGGCTTATTTTTTTTTTTCTATTGGATCTACTCACACAAACATTTTATATTAGAGGATTTTAAGGTTTACACCTTTTCCTGCTTTCTTCATCAGAGAAGGTTTTTACATTAAGAGTTTTACATTCCTTAACTAGATAAGAAATATACAGAAGGATGATAGGCTGTCTCCTTGACTGTTTGGTATCTCTTCTCTGGGTTCCAATTCATTCAGTTGTTTAATAAGCACTTACTCAGGGTCTATGTTTTTCTTGGGCAGGACAGGGTAAGGGAGGACTACAGAGATGAAAGTGGTGTGGTCTCCTCCCCAAGAAGCGCCCTACCCACTGGGGAGATAGATTACACTGAAAAATATGAAGAATTGAGACTAAAAGAAAACTAGAGGTTTTCAGAAAAGTTACTAATTTTGGTGATGACTATATTTTTTGAGTCTTGAAGGACCATCAGGAAAACTAGAAAGAAAAAGAAAAAAAGTGTTTCAGGCAGCTCAAGCAAAGACTTTAACGTAGAAAAAAGTTTCCCAAGTTTGGGAGACATGGATTTTTCACTGTGGCTTCAAGTCACAAGTTCATGGAACACAGAGAAGAGTCAATAAGGGAGACTGGGCAGGGTGAACTTTGCTTTTCTCTTTGCGCACAAAAAATGTCTTACATAAAATAAAAGTCCCTGTTCTCTCCTTCTTACCTTTATGAAGACTCAGATCCATTGACTTTACTGGTCCTTACAACAGCATGCTACTCTATAACTGAGTGAGATTTTTTTAACTGTGTTTAAAGTTACAGTGTGAGATGAAACTGTTCCTCCAGTTCCATCCACTACAGAATTCAATGCACAAGAAAATCTGTTTAATGTCCTGTAATACCCTGCATTCACAATTAAATTTCCTTTGGCGTGTTCCTAGTAGACAAGCCACATCCCAAAGGAATGTTTTACGCACCAGTCAAATCTGAGGTGTTTTTGCATCATTTAAATATCTTGTCATTTAGAAATTTAGAAACCCCAAATCATTACCTATTTTATTCATAAATTTTATGTATGTATACAACTTTACCTGGCAACACTGTCCCCCCCATGCACCTCTGTACATCAAAAGTCAACCTGGAACAACTGTATGTCCATCTTTCCTGGGAAGAGTTTCTTAAATGATTTGTAATTTTTCAACTTAGTTTTCTTTTCCCTCACTCCCTTCCTTTTTTCCTTCCTGCCCTTACATGGAGTTAACCCTGGGGCCTTTGCACTGAGCTCTATCCCCAACTCCTTTTAATTTTTAAGTTTTATTTTCAGACAGGGTCTTGCTAAGTCACTAAAATGCTCAGTTGCCCAGGCTACATTCAAACTTGCAATCCTTCTGCCTCAGCTTTCTAGAGTGCTGGGATTACAGTCCTGAACCACCACCACTGGCTTGATGTATTGATTTGCAGAAAAAAATAATACAAGGCCTAAATTTAAAAAATATTTTTAAAGTGTGTACAATATTCTGGACATGGACCCACATACCCACACACACATGAGAACAGCCAAACATAGTCTATATCATACGCACATGGATTTCGGTCCTAGAAGCATTTGTTATTCTTATTCTGAAGCAGCAAAATCAATTGGACAAGAGGCCTAGTTGATTCAATTGAACTTTGCAAACTACCGCCCTGTCATAATAACATGCACTGGAACGCCTGCCCGAACTGCTTACATAACACAGCTCTTATCTCATGAGATTTATCAGCAGCCACATTTTTCTTAGTAGGCTGGAGCCCAGTGAAGTCAATGGTGAAAGAGTCCTATTAATCACAGTTGAACTTCGTGTGCTATCTGTGATACCTTGTAAAGAGGAGGGTGATAAAAAAGATGCATAGTGACACTGCCTGTCAGAAATACTTACAGGATGATATGCTTGTATCAGATGGCTTTGCAAGTTGGATTGGCATTAAACATTCCGCAAGTGGAGTTTAGAAAAAAAAAATAACAATGCTACAAATCTGGGAAGGAATAGCTGTAGGCTTCTGCCAGTCCCTAGTTATTTTAGACCTGGTGACAGGGAATTTAAGGCATACGAGAGGGTGCCAAGACCTCCACTCTCAACAGCAAATGCAGGATGCTGTGACACGCAGGCATACCCCCCACCACCAATTTCACCCTGTCTAAAAATGCAGTTCCTGTGACAGTTCCTTGCTTGGACACCACAAATAACTTATAAACAGTGTCAGCACATCACTCATTTACTTTTATAAATGCACATACATGCACAGAACTTCTTCAGTTGTCAGAGCCATTCTTGTGACAGTCTTATCTGTCAAAAAATATAAGTATCAAGAGGGCAGTGCCTCTGTCAGGACTTTGCTCACATTCTGCATGTTTACATTCTCAACAAATGTTCTAAAATAATGATGCTCAAACTTGTTGATGAAAGGCTCATACATTAGATTATGTTTTGAAAGACTGTTGAGTGTTGAGATTTGTTCTGAAGGAACAAAGAAGAAACAGAGGGTCAAGTAACTTCTATGGGTACCACTAGCCAGGGCTTGAATATCAGTGCCTGATTTTCAATACAGACTTAACTACCAAATATTAAAAACAAAGAGGGAACAGAAGCAGAGAAAGAGAGAAAGAAAGAAGGAGGAAGGAAAGGAAGAAGGGAGGGAGTGAAGGAGGGACGAAGGAAAGAAAGAAGGAGGAAGGAAGGAATGAAGGAAGGAAGGAAGGAAGGGGAAACTTCCTTGGACAGAACACTGATTTAAAAATATAGAGGAGCCGGGCGTGGTGGCGCACGCCTTTCATCCCAGCACTCGGGAGGCTGAGGTAGGCGGAGCGTTGTGAGTTCGAGGCCGGCTTGGGCTACAACGCGAGCGCGAGGCCGGCCTGAGCTACATAGTGTGACCCTGCCTCAAAAAACCAGGGCCGGGAGTTTGGCTCAGTGGCTTAAGCGCCTGCCCTGGCAGGCGCAAGGCTGTGAGTTCAATCCCCGGTGCCGCAAAAAAAAAAAAAAATAAATAAATAAAAATAAAAATATAGAGGACTATCAGTCCTGATTCTTAGAATGCCTGGAAAGGCTGCGTTCTTTCTGTTCTCGTGAGATGCTACAGACTTAATAATGATTCTTCAACGATCTCCTGGACTTATTCCCTGTGATTTTTGACTATGTTGCTTTATATGACAGAAAGGACTTTACAGACATAATTAGGGAAAGGATTTTGAGGCTAGAGAAGTATCTTGAATGATGCAGGTAGGCCCAATGTAATCCCAGGGATTTTTGCAAGGGAAAAGGAAGGCAGGGGAAGCAGACTAGGACAAGGAGACGTCACGATGACAGCAGCAGAGACAGAGAAAGGAGGGGGGCAAAGATGAACACCTCTGCCTCTGAAGACTGAAGAAGGAGCCACGAGCCAAGGAATAGAAGTGGCCCTGAGAAGCCAGAAAAGGCAAGGAAATGGATCCCCCCATGAGTTACAGAAGAATTTATAACCTCTGGAGCTGTAAGGTAACAAATTTGTGTTGCTTTAAACCACTAGGTTTGTGTTAATTCGTTGCACTAGAAATAGGAAAGTAAAACGTAAGGTTTCCATTTTTTTCCCAAGGGTTTATGGAGCCATTTTTGTGATTTTTTTTCCAAAAAAATTGTTCCAACACATTTCCAATTTTTCCCCCCCAAATTTTTCTTTGAGCTGGTTTCTTGAATATAATTATTTTTGTCAATTTTGGGATGTCAGATGAGGCTCAGAATACAGTTCATGTAATAAAATTCTTAATTTCTGTGTCTCTTGCTAATCCAGAGATTAGATTCTAGATTCAGATGGGAACTGTACTCATGGTGTTTCCCATGTAATTAAGAACAACCATCTACTCACTGGTGACTTTGTTTTTTGCTTTATTTTTAGCACCTGTAGAAGCATTCTTCTTTTAATATATTCCTTTGTGTGAAGCAGATACCTATATATGATTGGTAAATTCCTGTCCTTTAATGTCAGAAATCACTTACTTGGCATGTATCATATCACAGATACTGCCTCACTGGCAAATAATGAAACAATAAATAACTAGCGTTACATGGCACATAGACAGTCACATGACTCAAATTTTTATTGGAAAAATATTTTCCCAATATTTTATTGTAGATTTTTATTGAGAAAATCTTCACAAAGACAAGACTTCATCTGTTCTATTTCATGCTAGGGAAAACACTGTGAATAAGTGGGTGAGGTCATATAAGTACAAGAAATGCTACAGACATGGTGACAAGCCAAGAGGAGGTCAAAGCCGTGTGTGTACATTTGTGTATGTGTATGCATTTGTTGCAAAAGAGTACACATGAAATACATAAAGGGTAGAATAAGCTCTATTCATAATCACAGAAGTCAAGCTAGAGAATGTGGACTTTCATACACAATGAAATAAAAATTAGGAAAATCTGTGAGCGCAAAGTCATTCAGATGTGTCAATTGAGATGTCAACTTTCTATATTTAAAAACCCTGCTGTGTTAGCAAAAGCTAAGTTCAAAATGGAGGTGAAAGACTCCACGTGTCCCTCTGGATTGCCCAACGCACTGCTGATAGGGCCGGCATATGCAAGCTTGACTTTCTCACGTCAGTCCAGCTCTTGGTAAAATTTAATTTAGTTAGAATTCTTTTTCATGGAGTCACTGTTACCGAGTTCTGAGGACCTTAGTGATGACCGTTGGCTCAGTCTTGATGGTTGTCAATAGTGTTGTGTTTGTTCTGCCTCAACCCTGGTTAGCTATAAAAGGAAAAAAAGGAAAACAAGACAGAAGATTGTAGGGTTTCTTGCAAATTCCTAAGCCATATTCCCAAACAGTTCCTTACTGAAAGAAGGAAGGGAGATGAAGGAGATTAAAAGGGCAAAGAGGAGTGGAGAATAGATGAAGAAGAGGATGGAAGAAGATGAAGAGGGACAAGGAGAAGCTGAAAGGAGAGGACAAGGGAAGAGGAGAAAGATCATAATGAGTATACCTAGCCTGTGTTGTTTCTTCAACACTCGTAGCAGGAGGAGAATGTATTGGACTAAACATATGAACTGCCACTTTGTAGGTGAAACCTGGCCGAACACCAGGGGCGGGTATGGTACACGGTCTTCTCCCCCTGCCTGCTAGAGATGAGCTGCTCCCGACACCTCAGGACTCGGTGTCATCTCAGTGCAGCAGATGGGTTCAACAACAGCACTGACAGTGGAGGGGTTTCCTCTCACAGTGTCATACTGGCTCACCAGGGACCTGGACAAGGAGCACACAGCTACATTCAGTACAGTCTAGAAATGCTACTCTCAGCAGCAGCACCCATGATGAGTGCTGGCGACACATAGAAAAAGAACAAAGAGTGCAGCTTTTGTTCAGAGCACACATTTAAACTAGGTATCTGTGAGACACCTGTGATGGAATAACAACACTATAGCTTGAATAAAACATTTCCTCTTTTTATAATGCATGATATGAAATTTTGGAACATGAAAAATGCTGTGCTTTTCAAATTTTATTTTTTAAAGCCTCAATTTCTATGGGGGAATTGTAAAGCTAGAAATAAGTACAATAAAACTCGGTTAACATGTAGTTTCATAAGCCAGGTGTGATGGCACACACCTTTAATCCCAGCACTCAGGAGGCTGAGGTGGGAGGAATGGTGTGAGTTCAAGGCTGGCCTGAGCTACATAATGTGACCCTGCCTCAGCAAACTAGGGCTGGGAGTTTGGCTCAGTGTGAGTTTGATCTCTGGTGCTGCAGAAAACAAACAAATAAACAAAAACCCAAAAAACAAAAATATACAGTATCATGATTTTCTGCAGAATTTTAATATATGTATATATTTTTTCCTTTGATAATACTTATATTTACAAAGCTTTATGAAGGTATTTCTCTTGAAAAGGAAACTCGATATGCATGTTGTTTGTGAAAGAGTGAATGTGTTGTTTCTAAGTTAGTAAGGTGATAGATTAGTGGTGGGCATTTTATAAAGGCCTATTAAAATATAATAAAAATGAGAGCCAATTTTCTTTAAACTCTCAGAGCTATCATCTCTAAATTAAAAAGTGTGGAACTAACATTTCAAGGGATAGGAAGAATGACAATGATGACTCTTGCCATCTCTTATTACCCATAGTTTATAAACCAGGGGCAATTGAGCTTTACTCTAGAGTCAGGACAAGAGCATAAATCAGTGCATACTTAGCCTGAGTTTATATTGAGCAGAGATGAAAAGGGTTCAAACTTAGTGTCACACCAAGAACATGTTGGTTTTTATTCAGTGTGCTAAAATTTGGAATAATACAATAATAAAATAATAAGAGTAGAGTAGTAAAATGTGCTTCAGTGTCAAGGGTCCAAATCACAAGAAAATCTTTAGGGAGAAAATTCACATGAGGCCTTCTTGTCATTAAGTATAATATTTTTATTCTGTTAATATATCACAGTTTCTCTCATCAATGAAAGAATTGCTTTTCAGAGCAATAAAACTCAATGGAATAATTCAATGCACTTATATTAGCAGTGGGATTTTCAAGTAATGAATTGAGTTTCATAAGTGAGGACATATTTTTCCTGCTATGAATGAGGGCAAAACCATATAAATGCCTTTCCCTGCTCAGGCAAACAATTTAGTGACAACAGAACACTTCCCTTTTGTGGTCAAGTAATGACAGAGTGGGAGATGAATTTAAGAAAACAAACTATGAGGGAAACCACATTTCAGTTCTACTATTCTAGGCAATTTAAGCCAGACTGGGTCACTCCAGGAATTCTGTGCTTTCTTTCTTATTCTCTACCTTCTCTTCTGATGAAGGGTTTTCAGCTCCTTTTCCTGGCTAATTGCTTCATTTTATGAGTACTGAGATGCAAACCAACAGCAATGGCGGTGAGCATTCTACGGGAACTGGGAAAACCAGCCAAATAAATGGATATGGCAATAATGCATTCTTCAGAATTAGGATGGTGATGTGCAATTGGTGCCAAATTTGCTTTTTGTGTTTCTCTGGCAATGATCTTAAAAACACATTAAAAGTTGGAAAAGTGCAATAGCATAGATAAGAAAGTTATCAACTAAAACCATTATTAATGTTTGGGAGAAATGCCCCCAACTACAAAACAGAAGGATTATGTTGAAGACGGAGTAACATCCTGTCATGGAACTCAGCATAGTATAATCATACTACATAAATAGCTGTTAGATGTGTGCACAATTTATGCTCAAGCTCCAAATCTGAGAGATTTGGCAAGACCAGGTGATTTTTTTTTTTTTTTTTTTTTTTTTTTTTTTTGCAGCACTGGGGATCAAACTCACAGCCTCACGCCTGCCAGACAGGCACTTAAGTTACTGAGCCAAACTCCCGGCCCTAGTTTTTTTGAGACAGGGTCGCACTATGTAGCTCAGGCCAGCCTTGCGCTCGCATTGTAGCCCAAGCCTGCCTAGAACTCACAATGCTCCATCTACCTCAGCCTCCCAAGTGCTGGGATTAAAGGTGTGTGCTACCACGTCTGGCAAGACCTTTTGAAAGGTGATGAATGTGTTAGTAGATAAATTCTGCATATTGACGCATCTTTCTTTGTTTAGAGGTTAGGATAAAGAACCAAAGAAAAATCAATGCTGGGTCTATGAAAACAGGCACCAGCATCTCACATAAATGGAATCACATAGTCTTTGTCCATCTGTGGTTGGTCTATTGTAGTTAGCATAATGTCCTTAAGGTTCATCCATGTTGCCACATGTTGCAGAATTTTCTTTTAAACCAACAGATAAAAATTTTCAGTTATACAAGCTGGGCAAGTGCTAGAGATCTGTGTCTGTAGATAGCAGTACTGTATTTCACACTTTGAAACCCATTAAGAAGGTAGATTTTAAAATATTACTACTAGAAAAAATTAAATCATTAGCATAAAAGAAAGGTTCCATCATCTTGTAGATGGAATGGAAGTATACTTATACAGAGTATAATCCATAGTTATACTTCCAGTGGTTAAGTGTGGAGTTTGGGAAGCCAAATTTCTGGCCTAAAATTTCAGCTCTTTCATCCCTACTAACTTAGGCTGCGGGACTCAATTTCCTCATCTAGGAAATTCAAAAGACGTCAGCACCGTGGCATGTGAAGATTAAGTGAATTAATGCACAAAATGCCCTTGAAACAAAGTAAGCCCACAAGATTTGCTAATTCTTGTTCTCCTTTTTCTCCCTTTTCTTCAATAAGACATCAAACAAAAAACCTCTGATAATGCAATCCATTGCAAATCCACATTTCCAAGAAAGAATCCAGAAAGGGGAAAGAGGGGAAAAAACAAAACAAAACAAAACAAAACAAACTCAAAACAGATATGCAATACTAATCTACATGATGCTATAAGTTTCTCCTTCCCACATTCTTTTTAATAGTTGTGAAAGCAGTAAGTTATCTTCTTACTTATTTGCACTCTATATACATAAAGTATATTAATATATTTTATTATATGTATTTGTATATAGAAGATAGAGACACATAAAATATATCCTATATACACACACCATATAGATGTACACACATGCGTACATCCAAATATGTACATATGTATGATCAAACACAAATATATAGTTAAATCATTGAGGTATATTATAATCAATGGCATTTTAAAATAGAAAAATGAATTAGCAAAAGCCTTCCAGCTGAATCAACCGGAGAAGATGTATCTATTTTCCAGAAAGAATGAGGCACAAACCTATGCAGTATGGCGACATTCAAAATGTCAAAACTAAAGCAAAATATTCTCATCAAAACTAAGATTAGGAATATAGCTAGCTTAACTTTTTATTTCTTAAAATAAAGGAAAGAGACCTGAGGTATATTTGAAAAAAAAAGTTTTATTATGGTAAACCTGAATGGTGGATTTACCTTAGTCTAATAATCTTTGGACACTGGCATGTGTTCGAAATGTTTCATATTTTAATAAAAACTGGCCTCACTTGCCAGACTTCTTACTTAAAACTGGAAACTAAAACAAAACAAAACAAAACAAAACAAAAACAAAAAAAAACCCAACTTTTTTTGTCTGAAAGACATAGCTGGTTACTCATGAATTCTGCACCCAGCCAAATGGCTCTTGAATTTTAAGTAAACAATAGATCACACTTGGAAAAGTGAAGTCTCTGAAAATGTACCACTTATGTACCCATTCTGAAAATTCATGTAAATATATTTCAGTGATAAGTGAGAAGGATCAAAGGCGGTACCTTAACTGTGGAAAGCACAATCATAAAAGGACAATCGTAACAAATTAAAGCTAAGCTCATAGGATTGCATCCAAATAGTTTTTTTAAAAAGTTGCAAAATTATACATGCATGTTAAAAATATTTTTTGAAAGAAAAACTATTTACTGTAAAAACTGACAAACTTAGTAATAAGAATCACCAAGTAATAATAACCAGTCTTGCGTTCTATGTTATACAAAGAGCAGCTGGAGTGTGAACGGGAAAAGTAAAATTTTTCATCATACACACATAAAGAACAAAATAACTGCTTTTAATTAGGTCATTAGAGTAAATAATGCTTTTTTACCTTTCAGAAATATACCTTCTTCATTATTCAGAAAAAAAATTAGAAAGAAAAATAGATTATGGAAGCAGCAAGGGATATAAATATAAGATATATAAAACTGTACAATAGAAGTTAGTCTAGACATTTTGATTAAGACAAAAAAGTCAATGTTTCAATAAGGTTTAAAAGTGCCTATAAAAACAAAGACACTTAAGAATTTCTTTTTAAAAATCCAAAATGCAAGCTATCATTCAAGGAAACAAAAAGGAAAGAAAACGTTAAAATCTTAAAAGAAAAGATGAACTATAATCATTAGGCAACTATAGATAAAAAAAGCAGAGGCAGCAATAATATTCTAAATCCAATAAAATAGAGGTAAAACTCAGGGTAAGAAATGTCAAATGATAAAGAGTATCATTTTCATTATTAAAACTTCAAATCCTTATTAACTAAAGTATGGAACATTTAGGTAAGAAATCATGTAGCATTTCAATACAAAAATTTCAAACTCAGAAATAAGAGAAATAGACAAAATCAAAATCAGTGAAAATTGTACTTCTTATCATTTTGATAGATGAAGAGTACAAAAAGTAAGTATAAACAAAATTTGAATATAGTAAAATATCTGAGACTGAATATATGTACATTTTTGACATTCTAAAATGGTACAAAGCAACCATAATGAAACTGCTACAAAACTTCAGTCCAAAAATGGGCTATCAAAAAATTAATACATTACTTGCTAAAAAAAAAAAGATAAATGCCAAAGGTTCTGACCTCAAGTCAATAAAACCAGAGATTAGTGATAAAAAGATAAGCAAGCATACTCAGTCCCTTAAAATTTAAGAACAATACAAAACAAAAACCCAAAAATAAATCTCTGTTAAATAACTTTTGGATAAAGGAGAAAATAAAGAAGTTTTAAATTATTGGAGAATAAAAATATTGAAACATGACATTAAAATATATGAATGAGGTAGCCCTATCAAATAATGAATAAAAAATTAAGTAGCACGTTTATGACTGTAAGAAATGATTGAGAAAACAGAAGGAGCAAAAATAGCTGAAATTATACAAAGGGAAACAAACACAAATTCAGAAATAAATTCATAAACTGATTATGTGGTGGGAAAAAAATCAAATAAAGAAAACGAAAACCAGAATGAAACATGGGAAATTATTGATGAGAGTTTTTTATCCTCCTTAAGCCATTTGACCAGTCTCTGCTATATGATTTGTTCCATAGCATAGAAAAATACTAAAGCTAAGCAGGATATTTGGTGAAAGTAACAAAAACCCTTTCAAAGTTGGAAAAAGGAAAAAGTTAAGATAATGAAATTTCCTCTATGAATATAAATATGAAATTATTCTAAGTACCATCTGCAAACCACACCCAACAAAAACGAAAAGAATCACAAGTCAAGAAATCAGGCTTTGCCCCCAATAGGTAAGGAATATATTAGGCAACCTGTGAATGAACAGAGGGCACAAGCAGTTGTTTAAACAGATATAGATAAAATGGAATCAAAAGTATCTCCCTTAAAGTAATAAAATGTGTCTGTATTTCAGTCAATGACCATTATTGATTTTAGACAAAAATAAAAAAAAGTGCTGCAATGGAAAGTCAGTATGGGGAGAATTCCCTTTTAGTCCTAAGCTACACAACCCTCTCAGGCCCCAAAGACACCTCTCACTGAAACTTGTTTGCTGCGTAGTCACTGTGTGGACAGGAGATACCATTCAGATCTGTATGGGGAGGAAGGAAGCAAGTATCATTTTTCCTCTGCCTGGGTATCTGCTTCCATACCACTCTCCCTAAACACAGAGGCTTATCTTACTTCTTTTGGCCCTGTCCTGGTGCAGCTTCACAGAAGAGTGGTAGTCTTGGGAGAATGTATATAATACAAGAGATTTCTGTATTTTTTTCCCCTCTAGTCAATCCTGGTGCATCTGAAATTCTACTCCTCTGTAAAGTACATATGCTCCACATATTTTAATAGTAGAACCTACAGCCAGGTTCCTTACAACCCCACTTCTCATTTGGAGGCCTCTCAGATGAGAGTCACAGCTCTGAAAGAATTTGGTGAGAGAGAGATGCTCCTTAGCATCCTTCTTAAATTGACCATCCTAAGAAATGAAGCCAGAGTAGGTCTAGAGTAACTTAATCACCCCTATTATACCTCTGCCTGGAATATTCAGAACCTAAAATGCTTGCACCTTTATTTTTTCAGTGACGTGCAGGTTAAAAGAGAGTGCCAGCTATCACACAGGCCCCAATTCCAGTAGACACAGAAGAAAATCTACCTTTTCTCAGGCTCAAATCAAACTATCTTTGTTTTTCTTTTTCTTCTTTTTTTTTTTCCTTTCCTAGTATTCCCAACCCCTCACTGTCTCTGTGAGACCTATAGGAATCCATTCTCATCAGTTAGCAAGCAACTGCCTCCCCTCTGCTATCCCTTGCAGCATTATCATGTTCTTCTACTAAGCTACTTGGAGATTTAAGACTTATGGTCCTTGAAGGCAGGAACCTCATCTTCCCCCTCTTGACTCCCATTAGATTGAGTACATTTTCTCCTACTTAGCAGGCTGAATAAATATTTGCTAAATGGATTTAAAAATGAAAATTGAACTGCTGAGTTCACCCTGTGTCAGCTTTCTCAAGAGGTTAGATGCCAGGTTTTATAATTAGGAAGATGGTCACCTCTGGGGTGCCATTACTGTCAGAATAGACAAGAGGGTTGAGACAGAGAGAGAGAGAGAGAGAGAGAGAGAGAGAGAGAGAGGGAGAGAGTGTGTGTGTGTGTGTGTGTGTGTGTGTGTGTGTGTGTGTGTGTGTGTGTGTGTATGCCTGTCTGTGTATATAGGTGTGGGGCTGAGTGGTGGAAGCTGCAAAACTATTTGAAAACACTGGAATTATTCAAGCCAGTGAAGACAAGGTGTAGGAACAGGATTGTGGGTTATGAAGAACAGCTAGAGAGGTGGCCTTTCTTCCACATAGAAAGTAGAATGGATTTGGTAAAATGGGATTACATTTGACTGGAAATGGGCTGAAGAAGGGATTCCCTAAGTCAGTGTTAAATGACTTAGTTGCCCTGTAGAATCTTTTCCTAGAGAGCTTTTAAAATAGAATTGCTTCAATTCCAAAGGATTTAGAAGCAGAGCTTCCTGTCAGGGTACTGGTAAGTTACACAGATTTTATTTACATTTTTGAGAATCTGTGATACAAACAGATCGAGTCAAGAATGAGTTTCACCACAACTCAACTTCGAACAATCTAATCTCCTCTTAAAACAGATAGACTGAAATGAAGTTCTAAATCCAGTTAACTAGGATGCATTTAAAAATATTAACCAGTGTGTGGCACTGCTTCTACTGCACACTGGAGAGGGGTCCAGGGGGTGTTTGGAGAGAAACAAGAGCAGACAGCATGTTTTCCATCCCTGTCAGATGTGAAGAGCTGGATTCATCAGGCCTCTTTCCATGTGTTATGTAAGTGACACGGTGTTTACTTTCCATTAGCAGGAAGTGCATTGCTGTGCAGGCTTGGAATGAACTGTTTTCATTTGATTACCTAAAGGATAACTCCTGGGATGTGAGTACAATCATCCCAGTTATTCTCCTGCATGTAAAGAGACAAGTAATTAATAGTCCCTTGTGCATCTGACAAAAACAAAAAAACAAAACAGAACACAAAAGAACCAGAATAGCCCAAGGATTTAGAAGTGTGAAAAGTAAAAGACAAAAATCTTCGTTTATTTTTGTAGACAATGCATTGGAGGGAGGTGGGAGGGGATCAGCTGCAAAGCAATCCCAGGCCCTCATTTCCCCTGACCCTGCATTTCACCCAGAGCATGACAGAGACAAGAAGACGCTGGGACAAGCTGTAATAAGCGCCACAGCTTTCATCTGTGTGTTTGCAGAAAAGAAAGTCATGTTTTCTGCCATAAACAATTATGTGATTTCAACTTGAATTGGAAACAAACACTCTGTCCTCCACCATTAGTTATGTATTGTCACTCAGAAAACCCTTCACTTACCAAAAGGAGGAGAGTCTTGCCAGCATCAACAGCCATCCCCAGAGAACTGGGGCTGATGGCGGGCATTTCTGTGAATGCTTGCCCAGGACTGTCCTCTTGGACATTTGGACATTCAATGTTTAAGTACCATCTTTTTTCACAGTGAGGACAGAAGCCCCAAATCTCAGACTTGAACAAGTGAGCATACAATAGTGGAAAAGCACAGAAGCGCAGAGTAAACTCAAGGTTTCCATAATGGGAACGGATTCACTCACAGAACAGGTGTTTCCTCAGTGTCTTCCTCTCCCTGAAGGAGAGAGACTTGTGGTCAGAAACTCACAGAAAGGTCTGTGGCTTGTATCCTTCTGCAGAGGTCACTAGATGAGTTCAGGAGGACACCTCAAGGTAATGAAGGAAAGACCAGCTCTTGAGCCCATGCTGGTTAACATGGGAGCCAATATTCTTCCCGCTATTTGAGGGTGAGGAAACACAACAAGGTCACATCAAGGGCCTCTGGAACTCCTCATATTGGAAAAGATGTATGTGGGGAGTGAGGCAATCATTTCTGTGTCCAGCTGGGAAATTTCAACTGGCATGCCAGCAATCTCAAGCTTTTAGATTACCTTAGCTTCCTGGGAAAGCAAGGAAGTCCAGTTGGTCCCCAACGCTTGTCTTTTCTATACTAGCCATCCATCATAGGCTATGTATTTTTTTTTTTTTTGTCTTTGAAGAATGCATCTTTTTTGGCTTTCTCTGGGTCAGAGTGCTAGAAAATTAGATAGTTCTGACTGAATGAATTAAAGGGATATATACTATCAACTACAGAAGGTAAGAGGTTGTGCCAGGTTTATTGAATATAAGACACACGAAGCAGAAATGATAAGTGAGTGAATGAATGAATAAGGTACTTATTCAATCTCTACTACACGTATAAGTAAAATGGTTCCCTGCTACTGGAGTCTTCTGTTTCAGTCATTTTTCTCCGAGCCTTATCAACTTTTCCCCTCCAAATCACTAGGTGCCTCCATGTCTATTCAGAGCCTACATTAGTTGCTGACTTTTATGGAGCCATATCAGGAACTTTTTAGATGCATACAGGATTGACACTGTTTTAAAATGAAAGTAAAGGACTGGGGATGTAACTTTGTGGTAGAGCAATTGTCTAGCATGTGGAAGGTCTTGGATTCAATTCCTAGTCCTACCCTCCCATCAAAAAAAAAAAAAAAAACAAAAAGGAAAATAAAACCGCAAACAGAGAAGTATAGTGTAAATAAACCTTTGAGATGCTCTTCAGTTAAGGAATTGTGACTTCAGGAAATCTGAATAGTGCTGTGTGACCTAAATCCTGCATGCATGCAACCCCTGTATACACACACACACACACACACACACACACACACGTTCAGACCAAACATCACTATGCTTTAGAAAAGACCTCAACATTTACCTGAAATGTCATTCTCCTATGAAGGAATGCATGATGATGACTCTTTCCTGGCAGAAGGTTTTGACAGCAGGATGGGAAAAGAGGAGAACATAAGAGAACTAATCCTACAAGTGCAGGTGCATTCCACAGAGTTGGAAAACCAACCTATATAGGGAGGATGGGAATCAGTGACAAGGCATCTCCAGATTGCACAAGCGTGTCTTGCAGCTGCCAGAAAATCTGAGCTATCAAAGTGCATAAAAACTGACTAGTGTCCTTTCATATAGCATTTGCTGCTGTGCTTGGTAGATATACTTGTCTGCGTGTGTGGAAGTCTCTGCTGTGTGAGTGGACAGAGTTAACAAGGGCACAAGTGACGCACATATATTCTGATCAGTGGCAACACTTTTTTTTTTTTTTTTTTTGCAAACTGGGACTGCAGTCTCTCTGAACACTTTACTGTGAGGATTGAGGGAGCTCTCCTTGGAGACAGATGCACTGGGTGAGCTTTCCTCCAAAGCATCAGCCTGCTCTGTCTCAACTCCCATTTCTCCTATTTCTCTTACCACCTTTACAGGAGAAGCTATTTCTCCAGTTGGTATTCAAATGGAAGCTGACATTTGGTTCACTTCTGAGACACTGACGCATGTGCAGCTTTTTTATATGGCCCTTTGCACAAACCCAGGGATTAAAATAAGCCTTAACAAAAACCATAGGGAAGGAGCATAAAAATGATTTTAAACCTCACCTATGCCCAGCTGACACCTGTAAAGCACAATTGTGTTTTAATGATAACACTTTGCAATGGCTCAGGTAAATATAATGCCATATGCAAGGCTTTCAGATCTCAGCAAATGCCATCAGTACTTATGATCCCTGTAGGTAGGTTTTCTCTTGCTGTGTTCAAGTTTGAATGGAATATAAATGCACCATTAAGGTTGCCCTAGAAGTACAGAGAGTGGCTGTTGCATAGTTAAGTGAAAAAAGCAGCACTTTATGTCTAGTAGAGCAGTCATCTAGCAAACAGTAAATTGGTAGAGAGAGTTAGGGGAAGAGATGTATGGAGAACACCTCAACAGGAGAGGCATATGGAAAGATGAATTCTTTCATACATTCCTTTAAAATTACATAGCTTATTAAGCTCTTAAAAGCAAAATGCAGATTCTTTCCTAGCATTAGAAATAAAGTATCTGTCTTCCAACATCCCACCCCAAAGCATACATCAAAGGCACTGTGATCACCATCATCATTGTTATCAAGAAGGGAAAAAGAACAGAAACAAGAATAAAAGTCATCTTTCACTACAGTAAACAAAGCAAGTTTAGCTTGTCACAGTGAATGATGAATGGTTACCTATCACTTTCTTAGGAAGAGAGAGAAAGAAGATTGTGGACCAGTTTTTATAATTTTAAGGCTGAAAGATAATAACTCTGCAGAAATGGAGCAGACTATATAAAAAAACCCTCTGAAAATGTGATTACACATAAAAATCCATAAAAATGTACAAAGTGATAGATGAACCAAAACTAAACAAATGCGGTTTTTCATCCTTTTGGAACAGAGCAGAAATAGCATATGTAGAGAGAATGATTTTATTTTGTATTTTTAAAAGAAATATTTGGAACTTAATTGAATTATATTTCTGGTGGGAATTGAAATTTTCAGAAAGAATATCAGATTTTATTTTAAATTGAATTCTATATTGAAGAAATGAAGAATGAACCATCAGTGAAATATTAGCAATAAAGCTGACACATTTCAATAAACAACAAAGAAAGGTAAGCATATTACAAGCTAGCACAAAATTTTCCCACACTCTCCAAAATCCCCTAAGGGTCCATATTAACTATTATTGATAATTCTGATGAGGAAATCTCCTTTGAACTATCTTAACTAAATCAGGTTTACATCTTACATTTATTTCTAGAAACTCTTAAAACAAATTGAAATTCAATCCTTTCTTTGTTGGTACCCTGCTAAATCTACTCTGCCCATATTGCTCACAGCCCCAATGTCATATTATTAACAAACCTAGAACATACACTAAGATGAAGCTCTCAATTTGCTTAACCCTTAGACACCATAAAGTTAATCCCAGATTCTATATCCCACATCTCACAACATATATTATTTTTCATTCATTTTGAGTTATTTTATTTGAACTGAGCCTTCAGAACTTTCATGACTCCTCCATTAGGTAAATTTAATCAATAGCAATATATTAATATTCAGTGATCCACTAATAAGAATTTTCATATTTTGTTCTTCAAATTTTTCAAAAAATTTGTAGTGTTGAGGATCAAACCTACTGCATACTAGGCAAGTAGGCAGTACCACTGAGCTACACCTCCAGTGTTGTGCTCACATACTTTTGGCAATTAAAGATATATCGATAAAGTTGTTTCCTTTAAAAATTATAGTCAGTGGGGAAGCTATGCCCTTTTTCTCCTATGAACATTGAAAATTTTATGTCAAAAGTCCTCTGACAATGTTTACATTATTTTCAAACTTATGATTAGCAAGTAGTATGGACACCATTGTATAGTATAGTTGACTTGTTTTACTTTTTTCCTCTTCTCTGCCATCCAGGAAATGTGTACTGTAAATACAGTGGTATTTTTTGTTATGCACTTTAATGTATTATTTATACCAACTAGGTTTGGGGAAAGTACAGAGCTGAGGTTAACATCATACCAATCAAACTTGTATTTTTAAGTGGCCATAAGGAAAAACAATGTACCAGCTGCCCAGGTCAGCTTTGCTTACAGGAAACTGTCCTCTGTACCTTCTTAAAGAAGCCTGGACCAAGAGGCACTGGTGTAAAAAATCAACATGATGACTTTGGGGAAGGAGAGACCTGGCCAGGGACTACAGGTTGGAAAAAGAATTCCACTGAAAAGTGGAAGTGAGAAATTAACAAGTCTCTGGCTTACTACTAACTTCTTTAATATAGGATAATCCTAAAGTTTTGGTTGAAAACACACTCAGGTTATGTAATTGTCCACTCTCAGCCACCTTAATCTCTAATAAGAGAGACCTGGGAAGACCAGACAATGTGCCAGGGCATGGATGTGACTCTTACAAACTGTGTGAACTGCAATTAATCTTACTAACCACCTTGGACTGAATCCAACTTCAGAATCATGAAGTACCTTAGAATGAGCGACGTTGTCCCTGAAGAAATCCTGTTTGCTTATCAAAGAAAAGGCAACCAATTAATAGTTTTATTACTAATACCATTACCCTCAGGGCTAAAATTAGGTTTATTTATTTATTTTAATTCAACATACTAAATTCTGTATTAATGCACAACAAGGCACAGTTTGTATTACAAATGAATAACTTAATTAAAAAACATTGATTTTGCTCATTGACTGCTACAAATTGTATTAAATATTAATGATAACATTTTGTATTTTTTATACTAGTCATGAAAGTTTTATGCACTCTCTCCCCTACAGCAGCCTTAGATTTTATGACAAAATCTTGGGCTGCTCAAAGTACAAACATAAATATTGCATGACCAGCTCTGTACAACTTATATGGGTACATAAGTCAATGAGTACATGTATGTACATTTACCCGAACAGGCAAGGAATTGGCAAAATTATCTCCAGGCAAGCAAGGGGGAACTTGAATGATGTGAATTTGTCATTTATTTTAACCAGCCAGCAGGGCCACCCAGAAACTCTTGGAACAAACACCCTGTGAGACAGGATGTTAGAACCTCCTAACCAAGGGTGTTCACTCCCTAAAATCTGTGTGTAGAAAAAAAGCACAAAACATTGCTCCACAAAAAACGTAATTTTACATGTAACAAATTATGCATAGGCAAAGGTTTCATCAAAAGGACAAAATTATTCTAAAAGGCCACTTAAATCCATCAGACTACAGGATAGCCTTTATGATTAGGGATTTTTCTTTTGTGTGTGTTTTTATTGTTTTTGCCTCTGGGGGTTTATTTTACGTGTTTATGTTAGGGTCTGTGCAGCCTGGAACTGTTATCAGTCTCAATGGTCTACAAAGAATTCTTATCTGGTTTGTTCAAGTTCTTACTAGGAAGCATAAATGTTTGGAGTCATATGACAGTGGTGTGTCCTGAATCAGATGACACTTGTTATTTGGAATGTTTTTCTGTTACTTGAAACATTTTTACTTCAAAATATGCAAAGTGTCCAGTAAAGCATCATTACTTGAAAATTTTGCAACTATTTCTTTCTTCCTCTGTATCTCGAAATCATTTAGAAACAATAGAGAAGCTAATTTGTTTGTCATTTCATTTCCTCCGATCACCTCAGAGGTCAGAGGGACAGCTCAGGCCTCCAAGTTGTATATTGCTTCCAGAACTCAGTAAACTTCCTTAGGGATGCAATCATAGCAACCTAGTCTTGAAAATAAAGCTGGAGTCTTAGTAAAGACTTGCCACAGAAGGTTAAATATATTGCATGGTTTTCTTATATGAAACTCAAAGTATAAATAATTTGAAGAGCAAAATAAAAGAGAGAATATGACACAGAGCATTTGACTTTGTGGAGAGGGAAAGGGGGTCTGGGGGTGGGAGAAGGAGAAGTAAAAAGGGCTAAGATGTTACATGTACATGCACCAATTTCCCACAATGAATGTATTACTTATGTTCTGCAAACATATGCTAATAAAACATTTTTTTAAAAAAGACTTGTTGAAAAGGTTCCAACCGTACACTACATAGCTTGCAGATGCCCTCTGCAAAAAGCGAAGGAAAGTGGAAGGGAAGGAGGGATGCCTTCCAAAGGAAAATGTTAAAGCATTCCTAAGATGACTAATTAAAAGACAGGCTAGCATATCTTTAAAATATAGGCTTCTTTGAAATGCAAGAAAGAAGCTTTTATAGAACAGATAATGAAAAGTAATATGTGAAAATCAATTTATTCAATATTGTGGTTACTATAATAGCAAACTTAGGGGCCCAAGTGTATATTTCAATGATAAATTGGCTTGGTCTGAGTTATCAAGTTTCTGGCAAAGTTTGCCTTTCCCCATTACTTCCACTGTTCTGCAGCTTTAGCTGTAATAGGCCTCTGGAAACACTATGCCTTCTCCTTGCTCCTGGTGCTCATTTATGGGTTTCTTTCTATCCTCCAATTCCATACCCAATACAGTGTTCATTAGAAGTCTTTTGAGCCATCTGAATTGGGATCATTCCTTTCTCCTTCCTTTCCCTTTCTTTCTTTTCTCTCTCCACCGCTCCTCTCCCATTCCTTCCTTTACTCTTCCTTCCCCTTCTTCCCCTTTCCTTCCTTCTTTCTTGCTAGGACTTTGACATGAGTAAAGATGCTATAGTTCATCCCATGAGTTTTTTCAGGTTATATTAACTCCACCTATCAAATCACAAACGGGTTTTAAAAAAGAAATCTAAAGAAAGTAAATAAAAGAATCACCTATCAAGAATACTAGAATTGGTGCATCCATTTTTCTATGAATTTAAAGATATGCAAAATGTCACCCAGTTACATCAGTGTCATTTCTCTTTGTGCTGTGGAATTAGTTTCTTTCCTTAATTGTGAGTACTCAGGAAAACAAAACAAAACAAGGCAAAAGGGAAAGCGGGAACTCCTTGCCATGGTGTCTGGCACCAAACCTGAGGGCATGTGATCTGTAAGTTTGACACATTTTGAATCATGCTAGTGTCCCCAACTCAGCTTGACTGTGAACTGGGTCTATATAGCCACCCTTAGTCCTCCCAGGGAATAAATTAAATCTGCATCTTGACTGTGTTGCCTGGAAGAGACTCTTCAATTATTTATGGAGCAATAGCAGGGAGTTGCTCTTTTCTGCAAGTTGGGGGTGGTGGTGAGTGTATTCTGCCTCTGTCTCCTCCAGGCCAGTGTGTTAGTAAGTCCAGAATGTCTGGAGAAAATAACAAGGCTAAAGGCAACTAAGAAATATTAACAGAAAGGATGCAGTACGTCACTTTTTTTTCTTCTTCTGTTTACAAGCTGCTCTCAGGCCAGCATGGCAGCCACTGTGCTCTAGTTCTACCCTAGATGGGGCAAAAGGAAGCTGATAACTGACTACAGAAGACCAGGCAGGTGATGAGTTAAGCACTACATGGATTTGAGATTGAAGTTTTTAAAATAGAAATAAGAAGAAACTAGGGAATTTGTAAGTAGATATTTTTATGAATTGGAAACGTCCGTCTGATTTTTGGTTAATTCATATACAGCTTCAGACATGTCTTTGAGTTTCATAGGAATGCATGGTCAGGGTGAATTCCTTAAGGTCTCCCAGTCATTTGCTGGTATTTTCAGAAGCATGGAGTCACAAAAGGAGCCACAGAGGTGTTTCTGTTAGGGTGAGTCTTTCCTACAAGGCCATACATTTTGTTCCCTGAGGTCCCAATTGCTATTACATGGGGAAAAATAATAACACCTATTGTATAATTATTGACAGGCTAATCAAATTCTGATACATTAAATAGACTTACATGTCAAGACAAAATTATCTGATTGATAAATATATGATTTTCTAAAAGATCCATGCTGTGAATCAGACATGATAAAAGAATATAATTTGGAGGAGCAGTACAGAGAAAGTAAATACTACACAGCAGAAAAAAATGAAAAAAACAAGACAAAACAAAGATTGCCTATTTTGTGATCATTTTTCTAAAACCAGAGCTTAGCTGCCTGGACAGAGCAGAAGCACCATTTTAAAATTTCTATGCTGGGCAATCTTTGTTTCAATTTCTAAGGGATACTGTTCAAGTTAACTTCTCTGAAACTATAAAAGAAACCAAATGTATTTTCATGGACTTTTTCCAAGACCATAAAACCTCTTCTAGATCTTTTATAATCCCTCCAATACCCATTTAAGAAGCCAGTTTATTATATCATTTCGCTATTAAAGAAAGGCATGACAAAGTGAAAGAATTGCTTTCTAGAAAGATAGCATTAGATAGCTCTGAGAATATGCCATAGTTTTTTTTTTTTTTTTTTTTTTTTTTTGTTTTTTTGCTTTGTGTGTGTCACTGAAATGTTTCTTTAAATATATGGTAAGCATTAATGAGTTCTCTAGACTAGACAGAAAAGGACTAGATTTGGGATGTTGCTAGCATTGAAATTGGTATCAAAGATTCAGTCTATGACAACTCACACATTACTAGCAATAGGTCATAAAAACTTACCTTTTCTTACCATATGTAAAATTTTTATTTAAGTATGACATGCAAATAGAGAAGTACATATATTTTAAGTAAGAAATTCATTGACCTCTCTATACATTTTTGAACAATATAAGAGCTTACTCAGAGGCCAAGGCCGGAGAGGTGCCAGAAGGGAAGGAGCAGATGAAAACTGCAAGAGATTTAGTACTGTGACAGATCGGTCCCAAAGACAGCTATAATATCTCTCATCCCATCTGTTTTTCTGCAATCTGACCTTTCTACTCTCCCATCAAGGGCTAGAGTTTATTTCTCTCCCACTTGTATCTGGGTGGGTTCTGTAAATGCTTTGACCAATAGAATATAACAGACATGCTACTTTGCTATTTCTGGGCACAGCCTTTGGCTTATTAGCTTCTTTGCTCTTGGAATAGTTTCCCGTTGGTATATTCTTTCTCAGAACCCAGTGCTAGATTAGGAGAAGAGGAAGTCACGTGAATGGACACACACAGGCACTCTAGTCACATCCTAGCTGAGCTTTCTACCAGCATCAACTGCCTGTCGTGTAAGTGCACCATCCTGGACATCTACCTCGGTCGAGAACTCAGATATGTGCAGTCCCAAACAAAACCCAAGTTCAGTTGCTTGAGAGATCCTAGTGTGAAATGCTCAGCCAAGCCCCGTTAATCCATAAAACTATGTGAGATAATAATAAACTGTTGTTTAATTCCAGTGATGTTGGGGTAGCATGCTAACCAGGAATAAATAACTGTGGTTGGTACCAGAAGAATGATTTTCAAATTTGGCTTTATCAGGAGGAAAGTGAGAACAGCAGAAGAATAAGTGAGATTATAGGTTGCTTTTTGAGTCAGATAAGAAGCTATAGGTGAAAGCAACATTATTTGGCTAAGAAAGAGTCAGAATAGTGGGTTTAAGAAAAGAATAAATATTTGGAATATCAGATTTGAGAACATGTAGATAGAGCCCAGTAGAAAGGTCAGTGACATACTTGAAGCCCATTCTAAGATTGTAAACTATAAATGTGAAGAATACCATCTGCTTGGGGCCTGGAATTTTACCCAGCTGCACCAAGCTGTTTAGGTCAGAAATGAGAAAGCATATAACTGGACTGATCTTGGATTACAGTATTTAAAAGTAGGTGTAGAAAGAAGAGAGAGCAAGACACTCTGGAAGGTGATGGTTGAAGCAACAGCTTTAGCTTTTATAGGAAAGGAAATGAAGTTGGGAAAGGTCTAAGAAAAGAAACAAAATAAAATTGTGAGGTCAGTCAGATTAGCTAGATGAGTAAAAAGACTGAAAAATTGGGAGAGATATCATTGATTCATTTAATTTGGAACATCACTAGTTATTAAGAGTTTTACCTATAAAATATTTAAACACTAATTTAATAAACAGCTAATGGTTTTCACTTGTCAGCAATTTGCAAAGTCCCTGGTTAGAAAGATGGCTCATCACACACAGTCAAACTGAGGACTTATTTGCTTACTGCCAAAAGTGTGGTGGAGCTGACTCAGATCGATTTGTAAGAACCAGTGTACATTTCTTTCCACATCTACATTCAGTGATATCCTACTGGTAGCTTGAAAATGGCCATGGAGGGAGTATTTATATCACAGAAATTTATAGATGTTATAAATCAGGGCTTTTGTTTCCAGAGAGTAGGCTGTTAAGCATTTACCAGCATACTACCATTCATACTTTCCCTAAATCCTGCTTATCACAAGAAAGAGAACTTCATTTTACCTATTTCTTATCAGTGTACACTATTAACTTATGCCTTATTCTGTAGAATTATACCCAAAGGAAATAAATGGAAGATATTAGCTACATGAAGCACAACTGTTGGATTCAAGGTAAGTGATTTATTACTTGTGAAGACCTACATCTTCCTTTTCTCTATGACAGGACATTCCAACACTGAAGGAAACGGGCAAAAAAACAAGCTAAAGTAAGCACAGTTGAGCTATGTGAAGACATAAGCCCCAGTCAGGTATGTGGAACTGGAAAAAGAGAATTAACTGTGAAATTTTTCTTTTAAGGTGAAAAGCCCATGTATTTTTTACTTGGTTCCTCAGTGAGCGTATGATAAAGGAATTAAAAGTCAGGAACAGGAGTTCCCTCAGCCTATGTGAGAAACCCCCACTTATACTGCTTAAAAACAAGACAAGAAACCTACCCACAAAGGGTCACTTTGGTTTACAGACACTGTGACACAGACACTGAAATCATCCTAAATAAATCAATCTTTTACAAAATGATTTAACCTACCAATGTGCCCAATAGTGTAACTAGTACATGACAATGTAGGGATGAGACAGGCATCTCCTCCCGCTTCATCTTATATTTATTTCCAGCTCAGTTTCCAAATAATGTCTGCATTCCTCTCTCTACCTTATTTTGCTTGAGGATAGTAACAAAAATGAACAAATTAGCATAACAAAAAGAGAAGGTTACTAGAAATATGAATGAAAACATAATCCTCTGAGGATTTCAATCTGGTGGGTTTGAAATAAGGCACAAAAATTTTATCAGCTGTGCAAAGCAAACCTGAGAATTTTGAGCCATTACTTAGCATACTAAGCTATATTAATATTTTTCCCACTCATGCAATAAAAACTGATTGAGAATGGCTTAGATGTGACTATGAGGGTAATAAAGTTCTTTGTGACTCACTCAGAATTGCAATATTGACTTGAAAGCTTTCATTAAAATTAGAAACATTTTAGCTTGTTTTGTTTCTATTAAACAGGAACACTCTAATGTATTTTATTTGGGAGGAAATTAGAAAATATGAATATGTAATAATTTGTTGAATGCAGGGTGATACTTTTGAGGGAAGAAAAAAAACCCTAACAAAACCTCTATACCACTTGAACTTGGTTCTGTGACATTCTTTATTCAAGTGGCTTCAGTGATAATCCCATTTGGCATTTGCAGTTGCCATGTGAGTCACTAGACAGCTTCTTTCCCTATTTTTCCTTGAATACAGTAGGATCAGACCATACTTCCTACTGAGAACAGATGAGAAGTGAGGCACATGGTAGATTCTATTTAATGGTGATTCTGTTTAGTGAATGAAAATTATCTAACAGGGAAAAATAATTCCCCTCATTTTTCCTTTCAAGAGCACTTATTAAAATGGATTTTTTAAAATAGATATGCGGTGGTACAGCAAATTAAGCTAGCTATATCAAAATAACAACACACTATAAGATTTTGAAAGTACCCAAGATTATTTTATTTTATATAAGGGGACACTACCCATATCTGTGGATATATATTTTTCATTACACTTAGAAGATAAAATTTAGCAATAAGAGGGGCTTTAAAATTTCAATAAACCTTCTCCTAAAGAAAAAAATGCCACAGAAAGTACATGTGAATGTGGAGATTAAAGGTGGAATGTTACACACTGAATGTTGGAATGTTTTTCTCTGAGATTCACATGTTAAAGCCTAATACCCAAGGTTTTATGGTATTCGGAGATGAAGTTTTTGTAGGTGGTCAAGCTTAGACAAGGTCCTAAGAATGGGCTCCTCATGATGGGATTAATGCCTTCACAAGAAGAAGCACCTGAGTGCCCTTTGTGCATATTTATTCATATTCTCTCTCTCTTCTCCCCTTCCTTTTTCTCTCCCTCGTTCCTTTCCTTCTTTCATGTGAGGATACTGCAAGAGGGCAGGCATCTGCAAGTCAGGAAGAGAACCTCACCAGGAATTTATTATCCAACACCTCCATTTTGGACTTCCAGTCACCACAGCTGACAAATAAATACCTGTCACTAAAGTTACCAGTCTGTGAGATTTTATATGGCAACCCAAGGTGATTAGCACACAATCTCTGCCCTCCAAGAGCTCAGTCCAGAGGGATAAAGGAATACACAGATGATTCCAATGCTTTCAATGGCAGACCTATATAGAGAGTGGTAATGCAATGCTCTGGCAAGATGATCTAGTTCTTCTTTGGGATTTTACATACAAAATGGTGATAAAATTGTGATCACATGTTAAAGTGATTTTTCCCAAGGCCAAAAATTGGTTGGTGGCAGAGCCAAGATACTGATCAAACTTTATGTGTATATATAATGTATATACATGTGTAATACATGTTTTACCCTTTCACTTAGTGATTTTGAGTTTCAGTATATGCTAATGACCATAAATGCATTAGAATCATCAAATAAGCTAAAACAAGTTTTAAAGAGTTTATCTGAGCAGATAGCAATTCATTAGTCTGGCAGTCCCAAACTTAAAGAGGGTCAGGGACTCTACTGAAGAACTATACTGGCAGATAAAGAGCAAGTGTGGAAGTAATAGAAAGAAAATATTTAACCATTACAGTGATAAAACTGCATTAGTTGGTCTGTCTTGCTGGAAAGTCCCTAGTGATATAAGCTAGTTCCCTGCTTTTGTTTGGATGAGCTCAAATTCTGGGTTTTGTTTGTTTGTTTTTTGTTTTTTAATACCGGCATTTACAAGAAATAGCTTGTTATATTTTGCTTATGTTTGCAAATCAAGCAAGGTCAAGGTCATATATAAGACCTGAGTGGCTTTGTCAGCTCAGTTATCTTCAGGCCTGGTCCCCATTTTAATTTACTTTACCAGAATTTCCATGAATTATTTTATTTTACTCCCCTCTACACAGAGCCCTTTCCATGAAAAGGCTGAGGTTTACACACATTTTGTAACGTACCCAAAATCAGTCAACAAACGTCAGAGCTGGACTTTAAACCCAGAACCTTGTAACAACAATATTTTAGAAGGTAAGAAATGTACAAGTACACCCAGGTATGGTGAAACATGCCTATAATCCCAGTACTTTGGAGGATGAGGTAGGAGTACTGTTGCAAGTTCATGGCAAGACTACACTACACATTGAGTTCAATGCTAGCCTGACCTACATAGCGAGATCCTGTCTCAAAAAACAAACAAAAAAACAAGGAAGAACAAAAATTGTGTAAGTACTTGGAAGAATTCAATGTAGAAAGTAATTATCATCTGGTATCTTCTTCCACATGACACACATATAAGAAAATACACAAATTATGTAGTTTTCTCATCAGTAAAGTCATGGTAATACCTTCCTAATAGAGGCCATGGTAATGAAGAGTCTTCTCTCTCACCCTGGAGAGAGTGGAGGTTATCTGGGATGAAAGTGCTCATCCCCCTTGCTCATCCATCCTCTTTCCAGACTGGTAAAACCTGCTTCTTTGAGGTTGACAGCTTCTGCTTGTACTAGCCTCTCACCACAGCTGGTACTATCAATGCTTGTTACACCAACCACAGTCATAGTTTTAAGGAACTATAATGTCTGTAGATAATACATTCATTATCCAACTCTTGGGTTTCATCTAATCAGCTCCTTTGCTCCACTTGACCACTTAAACTGCCGTTGCCCCCCACTCCACCATTGACTTTGCCATCATAATTATAATCACAAGTTATGCATCCTTCATTTTCTGAATGTCTTTACCTCCCCCCCCCCCCCCAACACATTGGTCATCTTTTCCATTACTGAGACAAAATACCCAACATCAATAACTTAAGGAGGAGAGGTTTATTTGGCTTACAGTTTCTAGTGGGTTTAGTCCATTGTTGGCTACCTCCAGGACAGAAATGTAATGGTGGAAGAAAGTTGTTCAACCCATGGTAGCCGGGTCATTCCCCCAGTGACTCACTTCCAACCAGGCTCTACCTCCTATCAGCACATTCAGCTGCTGAACTCATCAGTGGATGAATCCATTAATGAGTACAGTGCCCCCACAATCAATCACCTTCCAAGAGGCCTGACTGAACACATAAGCCTGTTGGGGGACATCAGACTTAAACCATGACACTCTCCAAATCTGTATATGGAGACCTAGTCACCAAGGTGATAGTGATGGGAAGTGGGGTCTTTGGGAAGTGATTAGATTGTAGAACCCTCATAAGTGGGATTAGGGCCCTTAAAAAAGAGGCCTCAAGAGCTCCCTTGCTATTTCAGGCTTGTGAAGACACAGTTAGAAGATGCCACCTATTAGCCAGAAAGCAGGCACTTACCAGATATAGAACCTCCCTTGATCTGAGACATCAGTCTCTGGAACTGTGAGAAATAAATTTCTGTTGTTCATGAACTACCCATCTATGATATTTTGTTACACCGGCCGAAATGGACTAAGACACATCACAGTCTTCAGCTACAATGCCCGCTCTTTCCAGGTTGTTTGTTTAGAGAGCCTCAAAGAAATTATTCTTTAAAGGAATGAAGAAGGACTCTTTATCACACTGGATTCCTTCTGTCTAAACTCTTCCGCTTTCCTGTTTACTCAGTTTAGATTCCAAGTTCCACCACACATCATCCTCTTTACTTTTTCCTCCCTTCTCACATACAAAGATATAAAGAAAAAATTCCTACTTAGAGCAGTCCTGAACTAGCAGGCATCCTAATGAAATACTCTGTTTCATCACAACTAGGTTCAATAGCTGAAGCTGATAAAGAACCTTGAGTGACTTGGAAAATCAGAGTTTATTGAACCTTCCAGAAATGCCTTTCCTGACATATAAGTAACAAAACCTTAAAAAAAATTAACCTTGTACAGGCAAATGGATGCTTTCCATGCTATACACAGTGTTAGTTTTTAATTCTTAATTAGCATAATCACTACTCATTGTCCAGAATTTCAACACTTAACTATCTCTTCCCTTTGGCTAACTACTCAGTGAATTTGTTCACTGGTCTGTTTTCTGGCCTGGGGTGACTATGTATTTTTTTTTAAAATCCTAGTGGTTCAGGATATTTGTTTTGTTCTTTGACAGTGGGAAAAATCTGAACTCTAAATAAATTTTTTCATGCTCCTTCTTTGATCCTTAGTCTGAACAGCTAGGAAAAGCTGATGAAAAATGACGTTAACTCATAAGTTATTATTACTATAATATATAAAAACACCAATTTACCTGGGTGGTTTCAGTAAATGACACTGCCAAAATTATCTCAAACTCCAAGCATAACTTCCAAGTTGTTCAATTACCAAGTCAATAGCATATTCTCATTTCTTCCCAATTTAAGCATGAAAAAATTTGACGTAGTTGCATTACAAGATTGCTACTTAGAATTTTACATTTCCTCTGATTGCTATACTTTATTTATTTATTTATAAATGGTTCAGGCTGGCCTTGAACTCACCCTGTAACACAGGCTAGTCTCAAACTTGTGACAATTCTCTCACCTTAGCCTACCTAGTGCTGGAATGACAGGTGTGTGCCACCATGCCCACTTTATACTTTATACTGTACTATACTTATTATGAATTTCAACTGAACATCATTCTGATTCTCAGTCCAAAATTTGAGCCTTTCATTTGTGTTTCATTTTACCTCCTCTAAATCCTGTCATAGTAGTTAATCTGTCCTAGATCTGATTTAATACTTGAACTCTAGGTCAACACCGTGTCCAAAGCTTTTATAGTTTGTTTCAGCTTATAGGTGATGAGCATTTTTAACTTTAGTAGTTAGGCTTAGTTGGACAAGACATAATTCCACACTGATTTCTTTTTAGTTTTTCTGTGCTCCTTTTTATTCCTATATAAAAGATGAGGTTATATTAGTCAAACCTTTGCCAAAAATATACACATCTCTTTATATTCATATACATAGTTCACAAATCAGAAGGCAAATGATTCTCCTTCTCAATAGTTTCTTGACTCAGAGCTTATCTGAACAATTTTAACACAGTAATACTTGATCAAACAGTAACTCAAGTAATAGATGATTTAGCAACCTGCACCTTTTAACAAATTAACTTTAAAGTCAAAGAATTCTTAGCCATGTGTTTTCTAAAAAAGGTTGCCTTCATGACACAGACTAGAATTTTTTAATAGAATTAAAACAGGAATTTTATGTATAACTGGTTTTCAAGTGATCGTAAATATTTTAATTGAAATGAAGATATATGAACTTTACACATACTATATAGCCTTCTTGGACAATATTTTCATTCATTTGAAAATATTAAAGCAGATACCCTCAACCTTACATGATATGAAAATTAGAAAGCACATCTACAAGTTATGGAAGATACCTTTCATCAAAGGGAGAATCTATGTGCCTTTCTCTTCAATTTGGATTCTGCCAAAAAATGACATTCTGGTCACAAATATAACACAATGGAAGTGATGTTGAATGGCTTCTGAGGCTGACTCGGAAATGACCAAGTAGCTTCTGTCTAATTCTCTGGAGATGCTTATTCTTGGGTAATTCAACCAGGTGCCACATAAGCAGTTTGAAGCTGTCACACTGGAAAGCTCATGTAAAGGCATTCTGATTGACAGCCCCGCTGAGTTTCAGTTGACAACCAGAATCCACTGCCAGCCAGGTGAGTGAGCCAAATTGGAAACATACCCCAAAGAGCCTGCAGATCACTGCAGCCCAGCCAACATCTGACTGCAGCTGCATGAGAGACTCTAAATGACAGCTGCTCAGCCAAGTCCTTCTTGAATCCCTGACCCACAACACTGTGAACAAAATAAAAAAGAAATAATTTTAAGCAAAAGAAAAAAATCATAAGCTGCTAGACTCAGTGATAATTTGTTACATGGCTATTAACCAGAACCCATGGATATTAGAGTCTTTAGGTACCTTACTGTCCTCCATGCATTGTTGCCTGGTCTAATTTATAGCCTTGGGAATGGCATATTAGTATTTCCAAAGGTGTATACTTATACAGATGGAAATCTTATGTTAATGTAAAGAACTAACTTCATTTGTATTTAAATGCCCCGAAACCCTTGTCTGTAAGCATTTTGGAGAGGTAAACACAACTGGAATAAAAATAAAATAGGTTGACTTTGCTAAGTCCTTTTATTATGCCTATTGTTTTAAAAAAGATTATTTTTAATTATATAATGGTTAGAAAGTCAAGGACCTTTGTCTAACTTACAGTATATTAATTACCTTCCATCTTCCTTTCATAAACTCAAGGATGTGAGTGATTTTTATGCTTTGATCATGTGTTCTAGGATAATCAGAATTTTCAACGAATGAACTATGAACATGTTTACCATGTTGTTTTCATGATTTTTAAGATAGAAAGATGTTATTCTTGCAAGGCACTGGGAATTTACAGGTAAGGGGGTAGGTGGAAAAGCATAATGTTATTGAGTGGTCAGAGACTAACTTTTCTGGTGAATTTACCTAAATTATTTTTCATAGCTAAGAAATATTCTGAGGATCATTGACTTTTATAAGACCATGCAAATATATTTTTCTTTATAAAACTGTACTGTTAAACTAAATTTGACCAGAAGCTGGATCCTAATTTGAATTCTCACATAGGGAACTACAACCTAGCCTGGTAAATAAACAAATCACAATCTATTTTAAGAGCATATTCTTGTAACAAGTAAGTAAGTCTCTGTCAGTCACAGCAGTAAAACTTCAGCCAATTACAGGAGGCTAGTGGATTATCTCATGCCCAAATAAGGCAAATATTGTAGTGAGATATAACCAACAAAGCTGTTTCTGTAAAACTCCTCCTTTTTAAAATTTATTTATTTTTTGTTTGTTTGTTTATAAACACTGTCTGTCCAGGTAGCTGGGTGAATCTCTCCCTTGTCATGAATCATTCTTTGTTCAAATAAAGTCTATTGCATTAATTCATCTAAAATTGTTCTTTCAACAGCACTGTCTCATCATATAACATTTATCAATTGAATTAAAATTGAGTTTTGCCATGGAAACCAAAGGAATAAAATTTATTTTTCTCCCTAATACTTTTGATAACTTTTCATTCTTTGTGATGAGTTGTAAAATTTCTATCTGGTGACTCTAGTCATAGACAGTTCTTTGAACTACTTAAAACAGGCATTCTCAGACAGTGGCATAGGCACAAAAACAGATAGGTAGATCAGTGGAACAGAAGATAGAATCCTGCTACCACCCTAGGCACATTCAGCCATCTAATCTTTACCAACAGGCTGAAAATACACTTGAGGAAAGACAGCCTCTTTAAAAAATGGTGTTGGGAAAACTGGCTGCCCACAAGCACAAGATTGAATCTACACCCACATCTCTCAATATGTGCTAAACTAAAATAAAAATGGATCAAAGATTTAAGTGTTAAAACAAAAACATTGAGAGATAAGTAAAACTCTTGAAGACATAGGTTTAGGCAAGGACTATCTGAACAGAATCTCAATTACACAAAAATAACAGCAAGAATTAACAAATGGGACTACATCACATTAAAAAGCTTTTGCACAGCAATGAAAACAATCAGCAGAGTGAGGAGCCAACCTTTAGAATGGGAAATTTTTTTCCAGCTATATCTTGGGACTAAGAACAAATACCTAGCATATAAAAAGAACTCAGAAAAATTAGATTTCTCCAAATAAAAGATCCAAGCAAAAAATAGGCAAGTGAAATGAATAGACACTTCTCAGAAGAAGAAATGCAAAAGGTCAACAAATAAATGTTCAACATCTCTGGACATTAAGAAATGCAAATTAGAACCACACTGAGATTCCATCTTACTCCAGAAAGAATGGCTCTCATCAAGAAATTAAATAATAAGAAACACTGGCAGGTGTGTAGGGAAAAAAGAACTTAATTGTTAATGAGACTGTATACTAGCATAACCACTATGGAAATCAGTATGAAAACTCCTCAAAAAACTAAAAACAGAAATTCCATTCAACCCAGTCATCCTCCTTTTAGGTACCTTCCCAAAAGATTTAAAGATATCCTATTCCAGTGATACATGCATACCTGTGTTTATAGCAGCATGACTCATAATAGCTAAATTTTGAAAGTGGCCTACATTCCCACCAACAGATGAATGGAAAAAGAAAATGTAGCATGTAGTCATGAGGGAGTACCATTCTGCAATAAAGAAAGATAAACACATAGAAAAATGGGTCTGCCTTGAGACCATAGTGTTAAGTAAAATAAATGAGACCCACAAACTTAAATAGTGCATGATTGTTCTTCTATAAGACACCCAAAATATAAACAAAGAGTAAGATAAGAGATATATACCAGGAAACAAGGAAATAGATCTTTCGCAAAAGGGAAGGTGATCAAGAGATGGAGAAAAGGGGGAAGGAAGAAAAGTGAAGGGGATGAAAACAAGAAGTAAGATATGTTTAATGCATGTACCGACTCCCCATGAAGAATATAATCATTTTGTACTACAAACATGTACTAATAAAAATAAAAATCTAAAAAATGTATGCCTTGCACATGCATGGGAATTCCAGACACCTTTTCAGAAAGCCTGAAATCAAAACTATTTCATAAAAAGTTGACTTATTTTGCTATTTTTCATCTCATTCTTTTGTGAGTATAGTATGGAGTTTTCTAGAACTTGCATGATATATGATACTGTAACAGGTCAAATTCAGAATAATACACGAATGAGAACCCATTATATGAGACACAAAAATGGCTTGTGAACATGTAAAATAGTGCAATTTTCACCACTGTGAGACAAAACTAATTTGTAAAATTATTAACAAATAATAGGTGCATCTTCATAAAAACTGTATCAACATAGAATGATTATTATATGTAATGAATTAATAAACATTTAAATTTTTCTGTTTTATTTTCTAAAGTAAACTGATAGTATTATACATATAAACAAATATGCTTTGAGATCCTCATAAAATGTTTAAAAACATTTATTTAAAAAACATTTGTTAAAAACAAAATGTTTAAAAAATATTTGATATTTTTGTGTTAGGAATTTATCTGAGGAAATAAACATTATTTCATCAATTTTTACTATAACATTTTACTATAGCATTCTATAAGAATGGAACTTTTCCCAAGAAGTTTCATTGTTAAAGTTTTGTTATTTTTGCCACATTCTTTGGAGATTTTTGTTAGGAATTTATTTGAGGAAATAAACATTATTTTGTCAATTTTTACTATAACATTTATATTGACATAAAAAGGTGTTTTTAGATAAATCAAAAATTTAAGTTTCTAAGTCTGTGTTTTACTGCAAACTCTCAAAAATTCTATTAAGAGAAAACATTGTGGTATAATGTCTGACCCGACTGATAGAGCTTAGTGGACCAAACACTCAACACTCTCTGAAACAGATTCTGGCTAGTATAGTTTGTACATGTATGTGTATGTGTATGTGTATGTGTATGTGTATGTGTGTGTATGTGTATGTGCATGATTATTTGATACTATGACAAATAACCAGAAAAAATTTTCCTATATTAAATACTATTAACAGAAGAATTAAGCAGTAAGTTTCTTTTCCTGCTCCTTAGACAAGGTAACAGTGATACTATGGTGGTGGCTATTAATGATTTCTTTATTCGCTTACCAGAGTGAGCGACATGAAAAATGGTCAGATCTTTCTGTTCCAGAGGCTCACTGCACTTAGCCTCTTCCTTTTTAATTAACAAAATAACAATATTAAATCACTTTAGATTAGGAAGTACTGAAATTGGATTAGAAGTAGTATAGTAAAAATTAACTATCCTGACCAACCTGAGATTTCAACCAATCCCTCTTCTGATTATTAAGTGAGAGAGAATGTGCAATTTTTTTATTGTTTAACAATGTGCTTTTACATATTTTTAGATTAAAAAATTTAAAAACCCAAAGAATGTGGCAAAAATGACAAAACTTTAACAAAACTCCAAGACGTCGTGGGAAAAGTTCCAAGAGCAGAATTCTCTGAAAGTCAGCCCTTCAATGAAGATTAAGTATTTGATTATTATCATATTCTACTTATAGAGTCAATTTTTATGTGGGTATATAAAAATTATATAAAATATAAAATACTTAAAATAATATTAAACTGTATCTTTATAAACAGTGCCTCAAGACAAAATTACACTTCTCTTTATAAACTCGTCTGCTTTCTTAATCTTTGCAATGAATTAAAGGGTGTTATTTAAATGTCTACTGAAAGAGAGGCAGTATGTTCAATGCACTTTTTAGAAAATGTGCCTATTTCTATGTACTTTCATTTAATCAACAAAGATTTATTGACCAAGTAGCATTTGTCTACACTTGACAATGGACTGAAAGAGAGAAAGTGTCATGAAGTGCATATTCTAATAGAGTAGCTAAGTTAGTACTCAACATAATTTTGAGTACTGACAAATGATAGGATGAAAAATAAAACAGAGAGTGACGGAATGATTTAGATAGGATGGTCAACAGGCTTCTTTGATGGATCGTTTGCAAATGGCCATATCCTCCTACCCATATCTCACATCTGCTTCTTTGACATGTGATTTTGTTGCTTATTCCATCAAAAGGTAGAGGATATTTCTCTAGTTTTTTAATTGAGTCAAGGTTATGTGATCTTCCATGCCAATGGGACATTGGAAAATAGGGTGTAGCAGAAAATTGAAGAGTAACTGGATACTGGGGTATTGCCTCTCTTGCTCATCCCCCACTGTGGAAACATGGCAGAATTGCTCTAAAGATGGGATGAAGGAAGAGAGATTTATCACAGGCTCCAGCTTTCTTCCCCTTCTTATCTTGCATTTGTGAAATTCTTGGGTCTGAGATCTTGATCACAGTTCGAAAAAATTCCACTGCTATTGCACCAACTGTTTATTCTGCCCTCACTTCTGAGAATTCAAATTAAAGTCACTTAAATTTGACCCATATTTGATTTTGGCTCTGTTAATTTATTTTTTAGCCTTTATTCTGAGTTCCATCCTGGCTTTGTTTAATTTCTATTTACTGATATTTTCTTTGCAGTTTCTATCTGCTGTTAAATCCATTTAGAGATGTGTGTGTGTGTGTGTGTGTGTGTGTGTGTGTGTGTGTTTTGTTTTATTTTGTTTGAGGCAGGGTCTCACTGTGTAGTTTGGACTGGGCTTAAGCTCATGCAGCCCAAGCTAGTCTCAAACTCACAGCAATCCTCTTGTCTCCACCTTCCAAGTGCTGGTACTACAGGCATGTGCCACTATTATATCCAGTTTCATTCAGAGATTTTTAAAAGTTAATTTTGTCAATTCTAGAAATTCTCTTTGGATATACATTATCTGTTCTATTTCTCCCCTCTTTACACCCATATTTTTCTTTAAATGCTTGAACATATTTATTATAGCTGCTTATTTCATCATCTCTGTTATTTCTGGGTGTTGTTCTATTGACTGTTTTATCACTTGGGGCTACTGATTATATTTTCCTGCTTCTTTGTACATCTGGTAATTTTTGACTGGATGTTTGGTGGTTTAAATATATTGTCGTCCACAAACCTTTGGCGAGTGGAGTGACTGGATAACCAAGACCCCAGACCAGGCAGCACCTGGATGCATGGGCTCACACATGCCTTTGGCAGGTGGAGTAATCAGGAGACCAACAATGTAGAAGTATTGAACAAATGGACTTAGTAGATGTGTTCAAAGCGTTCTACCCAACAGCATCAGAATACACAGTCTTCTCAGCTGCACAAGGGATGTTCTCTAAAATAGACCATATACTAACCCACAGAACATGCTTAAGTAAATGCAAAGAAATTGAAATTTTCCCATGCATATTATCTGACCATAGTGCACTAAAATTGAAACTTAATGACAAAAGAAACCACAAAAGCTCCATAAACACAAGGACATTAAATAGCACCATATTTAACAACCAATGGATCACAGAGGAAATCAAAGAAGAAATTAAACAATATGTACAATCAAACAAAAATTCAAATGCAACTTTCCAGAACCTATGGGATGCAATGAAAGCTGTCCTCAGAGGGAAATTTATAGCAGTGAATTCTCACATCAGGAAAACAGAATGAGCACAAATAAACAACCTAATGCTGTACCTCAAGCTTCTAAAAAAAGAGTAAGACAAGCCCAAAGCCCATATAAGGAAGGAAATAATAAAGATCGGAGCAGAAATTACACAATGGAGGCTAAGAAAAAATACAAAGAATTAATGAATCGAAGAGTTGGTTCTTTGAAAGAATAATAAAGTTGATAAACACTTATCCAACCTTATCCAAAAAGGAAAGACTAAAATTCATGCATCGAGGAACTAAAAGGTTAAAACTACTACAGATTCTGTGGAAATTCAGGAGATCATCAAAATCTACTTCGAAAATGTTTACTCTCATAGGATGAAAACTACAGAAGAAATGGACAGATTCCTAGGTATGTGTGAATTACCAAAGCTGATTCAAGAAGACATCAAACTTCCAAATAACTCAATATCAATTAATGAGATTAAAAATGTAATTAAAAACTTACCAACAAAGAAAACCTCAGGTCGTGATGGATTCACTGCTGAATTCTACAAAAAATTTAGAGAAGATTTAATAGCGATACTTCTCAAACTTTTTAATGAAATTGAAAGGGAAGCAATACTCCCTAACTCATTCTCATTCTTGGAGGCATGTTTTACCCTAATACCAAAACCAGAGAGGACAATAACCAAAAAAAAAAAAAAAAAAAAAAAAAAAAAAAAAAAAAAAAAAAAAAAAAAAAAAAAAAAAAAAAAAAAAAAAAAAAAAAAAAAAAAAAAAAAAAAAAAAAAAAAAAAAAAAAAAAAAAAAAAAAAAAAAAAAAAAAAAAAAAAAAAAAAAAAAAAAAAAAAAAAAAAAAAGAACTACAGGCCATTCTCCCTAATGTGCATAGATGCAAAACTCCTAAGTAAAATACTAGCAAACAATGCAGCAAATCATCAAGAAGATTATACACCATGACCAAGTTGGATTTATCCCAAGAATGTAGGAATGGTAGGAATGGTTCAACATACACAAATCAATAAATGTAATACACCATATCAACAGAGCCAAAGACAAAAATCACATTATTATCTCAACATATGCAGAAATAGCTTTTAACAAAGTCCAACACTCATTCATGATAAAAACCCTACAGAAAACTGGAGTACATAGATGGTCTTTACCTCAACCTGACAAAAGCCATGGATGACAAACCAATAACCAACATCATACTAAATAGACAAAATCAGGTACAGACAAGGATGCCCACTCTCACTACTCCTATTCAGCATAGCTCTGGAAACATTTGCCAGAACAATTAGACAAGTCAAAGAAATAAAAGGAATAATGATAAGAAAGAAGAAGCTAAATTATTATTATTGCAGATGACATAATACTCTACATAGCAGACCCCAAAAACTCCACCAAAATACCTGTAGAATTATTAACCAAATTCAGTAGCATAGCCAGATACAAATACAACACTCAAAAATTAGTAGCATTCTTGGTACCCAAATAACAAATTCACTGAGAAAGTAATCAGTGAAACCATCCCCTTCACAATAGCATCCTATAAAATGAAATACTTAGGAACAAGTTTAACAAAGGAAGTAAAAATGTCTATATACTGAAAGTTACAGTACTCTAAAAAAGAGAGAGAGAGAGAGAGATTGAGGAGGATATCAGAAAATGGAAAGATATCCCTTGTTCATGGATAGGAAGAACCAACATAGTGAAAATGGTCATACTCCCAGAACTGTTGTACAGATTCAATGCAATACCTTTGCATACCTAACAGAACTAAAGAAGACATTCTTAAAACTCATTTGGAACCAGAAGGGACCTAGTATCGCAAAAGAAATTCTGGGCAACAAAAGCAAAGAAAGAGGCATCACAATTCTTGACTTGAAATCATACTACAAAGCCACTGTGGTAAGAGTGAAAAGAAAACCCACAAATTGGGAAAATATCTTAGTCAACTGCCCCTCAGACAAAAGACTTCTATCTAAAACATATAAAGAATTAAAAAAAAACCAGGCCCCCAAAATTCAAGGACCCAATCCAAAAATGGGCATTTGAGATGAATACACACTTCTCAGATGAAGAAATACAAATGACAAATAAACATATGAAAAAATGTTCAACATCAATGGTCATTTGGGAAATGCAAATTAAAACAATATTGAGATATCATCTCACCCCAGAAAGAATGGCCAAGATCAAAAAATCAACTAATAACAAATGCTGTGGGGACTGTGGGGACAAAGGAATCCTTCTCCACTGTGGAAAGTCATTGTGGAGATTCCTCAAGAAGCTAGGATTAGAGATTCCATTTGACTCAACTATCCCGCTTCTGGACATTTTCCCAGAAGAACTGAAAACACTATACTATGGTGATATATGTACACCCATGTTTATAGCAACACAATTTGTAATAGCCAAATCTTGGAAACAACCCAAGTGCCCATCAATCAAGGAATGGATAAAAAAGATGTGGTATTTTTATACAATGGAGTACTACTCAGCAATAAAGAAAGATTGCATCGAGACTTTTATAAGTAAGTGGATGTGACTTGAAACCATACTCATAAGTGAAATAAATCAAACTTATATGTGTAAATACCATATTGTCTCCCTAGTGTAAGAAACTGAAAAAGTATATACTATCCAAAATATACAATAAATACTGTGTAAAGGTAAGAAACTGCTCAAAGAAGAAAAGTAATTGGGATAGGGGAAAGGAGGAAAGAAGGAAGGGAAAAAGAAAAAGACATAAATGTGTGTGTGTGTATATATATACACACACACACACACACATAAGATAGCTAAAATAACTATACTACTAAATGTATTAGTTATTGGAAAAGAAAAGTTAATACTGCTATGATTAGATCAATTTTACATGTCTATATCTGTTAATCTAAGCAACCCTTTTGAAGGTAACAATATGCAATATTACAACAATTATCAAATTCCTATCATCTTGTTTTGTAAATCTATACTTTTAATTTACTGAATTTGTTGTTGCTTGCTTGTCTCTTTTGCTTTTTGTTTTTCTTTTCTGTGTCTTTTTTCTCTTAAATAAAAAAAAGCTACTGTGATAAAATCAGCATTATACTGTCAAAAAAAACCCCAATAAACAAAAACAACAACAACAACAACGAACAAACAAAAACAGACCTGGGGATCCGTGGAACAGATTAGAAGATACATATACAATTTCAAACACACTCAACTACCTTATCTTTGACAAAGGGCCAAACATGCTCACTGGAAGAAAGATATCCTCTTTGATAAATGGTGCTGGAAAAATTGGCCCCTACATGCTGAAGATGAAAGCTAGACTCATGTCTATCACCATGCACTAAACTAAAGTTAAAAAATGGATCAAATATCTAAATATTAAAACAGAAACACTAAATCTATGGGAAGAGAAGTAGGTAGAAATCTTGAATGCTTAGGTATAGGTAGAGAGTTCATAAATAAAACCCAAACTGCATGAAAATACTTCAAAGAATAAACAAATGGGATCTGATCTTATTAAAATGCTTTTGCATATCAAAAGAAAGTGTCAACAGAGTGAAAGACAACCCACAGTGTGGGAAAAAAACATTAGCCAACTGTTTCTCAGACAAAGGACTTAAGTCTAGAACATGCAAAAAAATTTTAAAAAATCAGATCCTCCCCAAATTCAGATGACTCAATCCAAAAATGGGCATTTGAGATGAATATGCACTTCTCCAATGAAGAAATATAAATAGCAAATAAATATATGAAAAAATGTTCAATATCATTGGTCATTTGAGTGATGCAAATTAAGACAACACTGAGATTCCATCTCACCCCAGAAAGAACAGCGATCAACAAGAAAGCAACCAATAAAAAATACTGGAGAGGCTGTGGGGAAAAGGAACCCTTCTTTACTGTTGGTGGGAGTGCAGACTGGTATAACCATTGTGGAAATCAGTGTGGAGATTTCTCCAAAAACTAGTGTTAGAGGTCCCATTCAACCTAGCGATTCCCCTTCCCAGAACAATTAAAACCATTATATTACATCTATGTATGTGCACCAATGTTTATAGCAGCACAATTTGTAATCGTTAAATCTTGGAAACAGCCTATATGCCCATCAACTGAGGAGTGAGTAAAAAAGATGTGCTATTTTTATACAATGGAGTACTATTCAGCCACAGAGAGGGAGCAACATGAGACTTTTATAGGTAAATGGGTGCAAATTCAGAACATACTCATAAGTGAAATAAATCTGACTTGCATGTGTAAACATCATATTGTCTCTTTCCCTAGTGTAAGAAGCTGAAAGAGTAAATAAGATTCAAAATGTACAATAGATATTGTGAAATGGGAAGGAACTGTTCCAAAGGAAAGAGAAACTGGGAAGAGGGAAAGGAGAAAAGAAGAAAGGAAAATGAGAAATTTATATGTATATATATATATATATATTAAGGTAGTTATACTACTCATTTCTCATGGTCAATTAAAAAAGATTCATGCTTATATTATTTGATCAATTTTTCATGCCTATATCTTGTAATCTAAGCAAGTACATTGATGATAACAATATGCAGTGTATTAATCATTGCTATTCTCCTATTGTTTTGAAATTTTATGTCATTGTTTTTATTTTTTCTTTAAAACATATAAATATATTATTTATTTCTCTTCTTATAAAGAGTGCACTGGCAAGCAATTAAGTTACTTGTGGGGTAGCTTGACCCTTCTGACATCTGTTTTAACTGTGTTAATGGTGATTCTATATGCTTTTACTCAAGGGCTGGTTAGGCGGTACTCCTAAGAGATAACTCTTTTGAGGTCTCTGTTGGATAACCTGGCTGTTCAGTGAGATCTCTTCACTCTAGCTGGTTAGAATTCAAACATCTCTCAGCGTCCTGAGAGTTCATAAGCCTTTTAGCATTTAGGATTCCTGGTTGGTCTTTTTCTAATCTTGCAGAGATTCATGCAATACATGAGAAGCTTAAAATTTAGGTAGTGACTCAAGAAAATTTCATTGATTTCTAGAGCTTTCTCTGCAAATCTCTCTCACTTCTGATACTCATCCTGGCAAAACGCAACTTCCTTAGCCTCCCCAAACTCAAATCTTGATCTACTCAACTACCTGAAACTGGGCTCTGTGCTTCCCCATCTTGTCTAGAAAGTGCCTCCATGCCAGTGATGGCAAACCTAGCCTGTGGCACACAAGTTATTTGTTCTTCTTTTAGACAGATGTTAATATATGAGCTGTTTTTCTAAACTAAAATCTCAATATTCAAGTCTAGTTGCAGAGTTGGCACTTTGTAATAAATGCATGGGTTTGGGGTTGCAGTTTGGGCTCTCATCTTCAAAAGAGGATTGGCAGAATGCTGGGCAGGTCATGAACGCTTCCTTGCTTTCTCTTCCTTTTCTAAGGAATTAGAATCTTGTGCTGCCTACTGCTTGCTGTCCAAGTACAAACAAACGTAGTTTATATATTTTGCCCAATTTTCTAGTTGTTTATGTTGTAGTACTAATTATCCTGCTCAGCATAGAAGTGAAGTTCAGGAAATTAATTGTCATTTATTTATTTTTTATTTGAAAGTGACAATGAGTGATGCTACAGCAATGCTGTATGTCTTTGGGAATGATTTGCTGAAGGGACATCTGGTTATACTTTAGAGAAGCAATATTTCAGAGCAAATCCTTGATGACAAGGAAAGGATGCACATAAGTGCATGTGTAGAAGGGCTGCCTCAATAAGGAGAATAAGCTTGGTCTCTACTGACTCAGCGTTTAGGTAAGATGCTGATAAAGTCAGAATACTAAGTAAAATCAAGGAAGAGTATTTCCATTAATTATTGCTTGATCAAATGAGTCAAGTAAGCAGAATCATAAACACAGTAAAGCATTTGTTCTGTAGTCAAAATGAAGTCATCTTTCCTCCCATATCATAAGCTTTTAAATACTCAAATTCACTGTTCTATTTTTCTTTCCAGGGTTTTCATACTCAGAGGAATCAAATGAAATTTTTACAAAAAGACTGGATGATGTCTAGGTTTTGGTGCTGGTTGATTAGTTATTTAAAAAATAAAACTTTTATATTCTATTTTTTAGATTATAACCATACAATCTTGGTTGTTGGTGCTAGGATTAAAATAAAATATAGTTAATATACCCAACATGGTTGTCACTGAAATAAGCAACTTTCTTATTTTCTCCTTCCTAGGCAGCAACTTTTTTAAAAAAAGATTAAAAAGACAATACTAGATACCACCCACCAAAGAAGAATAATGAATTTATGTCTTTTTAATCATGATCATCCTTATTAGGACTACTTAAAACCAGTTTTCCAAAACTGATATTCCTTTATTACTTTTCCTACTTTTTATTTCTTCTGTTTGTTGCTGCATCTCTTGCCCCTTGACTCATGCCTGAGACATCGTGGGTACCCAGTAAATATTCATCTGGAATTTTGGTTAAATCTGTTGAGTATTAATGCCTATGCATAATTTGAAGCATTCCCTGGAACTAATTTTGGGGACCGTTGTCATGAAGAATATCTTAATTTAAGTTAACTACCATGATTCTTTTCCTCTCTGCTAAGATTTTCTGTAACATAATGAATGAAAGAAATATATATATATATTTATTTATCAGATATATATATATATATATATATATATATATATATATATATATCAATACCAGAAACAGGTTGTGTCATAAGTCTGGCAGCTAAGCCTTTTAAAGGCACAATCTGTGCAGGATTTATGTGCCAGTGCTACTGAAAGGATTACATCTATCTATAGCCTTTAGTGACAGGGAACTACACTCCCTGTTATCAGAGCCCCGTCCCTGGCTCTCACACTTCTACCAATGGAGTGAGATGAGCAGACTGGGCATCACTATTGTATGTACATATGTCAGCTGCAGGAAGTCCATCTTAGGTGACAGCAGTGTCACTTTGGTACCACATCCTCTTTTACACCTGATCACACTTGCAGATGGGAAAGTCAAAAGCACCTGTGAGTTACAAGACTGGAGGAAGTGACTGGGGAAATAGGTGCCAAATGGACATCTTGATGTACAGAGGGTGTTTGAAGTCCCTTAATGTGAACTTGATGACAGTACATAAAGCTTGTGCACCCTGCACGGATTCTCACTGTGCCTGGAATCCAGCTGCATAAAGTGATAAGCAAATCAGAAACCAGAGAGAGGTGGGTGGGAGTATTCTTGGTAAAGACCCAGAGATAAAGTTTCCCAGCAGATGAAGACTGACCTTGACCTTCTCTTGTCTGTTCAGCAGAGTTACCAGACTATGTTGGGGATCTCAACTTGCTCATCCAAGCTTGATAGGAAGAGTCTCTCTCCTTTATTTTTCTCACCTGGAGCTCATTATCTTCCCAGTTACATAGGATTAATTCCTCATATGATTAAATCGCCCTGGGAACTAGGAGAGGGAGTGAGTAAAGGGTGATAACTTGCAGAGGGTGAGCTGCAGTCAGATATTTTAATATTTACATGTGAAAATTAAAAATCAATTGACAGAAGGACAGGGATACAGGGATTTTATTTTTATTTTATTTTTTTTTACCAATTGAGTTTAGGTTGAGAGTTGAAAGTTCGAGAGAGAAAGAGGGAGCTTCAGCTTTGCTATGTAGTGAAGATTCAGAGAATAGAGAATAGAATTTTGGAAAATGAATTCAATTCATTTATTTTGGGGGGACAAACACCAATAAAGCTGGAATCTTTTTTTTTTTTTTTTTTTTGAGACAGGGTCTCACTATGTAGTTAGATTAGCTTTGAACTCATTATGTAGCCCAAACTGGCCTTGAACTCATGATGGTCCTCTTGCCTGAACCACCTTAGTGCTAGGATCACCGGCATGTACCACATCTCAATGTAGAATCATTTTTGTCAGTAATTTATTTATGACCTTAGACTATGTTCCTTTGAATGAGTTATTGTACCAAGAATAGGCCATGTGGAACCTGGGATATATGTAGGTCAGCCTTTTAGATGACAGTACCTATGAATTAATTTCTGGAGTAATGATCATTCAGAAAATGCTATTCCCAAGTTTGTCAGTACATCTTGTCATTGGTCATATCACGTGCATGGTTTGACTCCTCATTCTGCTTGACACTGTCATTTTTCACAGCCTGGAATTATCACCTGTAAGAAGATACATTGCCCTTAACTTCCATATTTTAAGGTTCTAGTCTTCTGCTGACACAGTACCCTCACAAGTGTCCCCCAGACAAATCTGATTTCCCAACGTAGATATTCATGACTTAGCAAATTACTTCCAGAAAGATGGAACTTTAGAATCTATACAAAGAGTGTAGTTTTGAGAATAGGAAATTTGCTTCCTGAGGACATTTTAGACACCACACTCCTTGACTTGTGTATATGTCCAAGGCGTGTCCTCACTTTATCATTCCTGTTGAGGTGACACTGCTCATTATCTGACCAGCCACTCTCTAACTCTCCTCTCCAAAACCTCCTTCCCTCCAAAACCAGCTTTTGCAGTTATAATAAGGTGGACCTTCAGATTATGGGATCAATGTCTCAAGGGTGGGGAGATGTGGTAGGACAGAAGAAATAAAGATAGGTGGAAAGGAGACAAGAAAAAGTAACTTTCAACATTGTACTTTTAAGAGGAGTGCAATTCCAGGTCATAAAGTTATCCAAAGTTATTCATAGCAGTATGCCCTAGGTTTATTTATGCTTCTTTTTATCTAAACCCATCACACCCCAAATCCCGTAAAGACACTTTAAATCCATAGATTTAGCTTAGTTGACAAAGTAAAGGCTCAGAAACCTGATTTTAAGATAAACAGACTGAGAGAGTGCAAGGAATGTTTTTAGGTAAAACATTTTGTATCATCCACCTGAAAAAAATTGGGGCAGTTCATGCCTTTCATCTGTGAAATGGGCCATGATCTTTCTGTGGCTGGGCTATGCTTTTCCTGCAAGATGAGACCAAGACAGAATTTCCCAAATTCCACAGACTGACCTCCACTACCAAAAGCACATAAATATTTCCAGCTCCCAACTTTGGGGTGCCTCTGTCTCTCAAGGGGCTCCTCTCTTTGAGAGTACACTTTTACCTTTCTGCCCAATAAATTTCTTTATGCCTCTTTAAAAAAAACCTAAGAGTCAGTTTCTAAAAACTGAAAACCTGAATAAGGGCATTTAATCTTATGCTGTTTCTCTCTCTCTGTCTCTCTCTCTCTCTCTCTCTCTCTCTCTCTCTCTCTCTCTCTCTGTGTGTGTGTGTGTGTGTGTGCACATTAAAAATTTTGAGATTGTTGTAGAGTCACATAACGATAGATTCACATAACTGTATTCAGAAAGATTCCGTATGTCCTTTGCTTATTTTCTCCAGTGGTAACGCCTTGCAAAACTGTGTACTATGATATCACAACTATGATAATGACATTGTTTCAATTCATGGATCTTCAGATCTCCTCTGTTTTGTATGCTTTCATTGTGGATTTTTTTTTTTTTTGTATGTATGTAGCACTATTCAAACTTCCCTCACTATCTTGTGCTGTAATACCCATTTTCTAGATGGTTGAAGAAACTCAATACAGACCAATGAAATGGCTTTTTCAATTTCCTGGATTGACAGCAGTAGGAATAGGGACTTATTTTTTGATGTTCCTCCTCCATCTCCCTCACTGGCCTATGACAGCCATCTAGGTCCACGTTAAGGCCAAAGTAAACACTTCCCCTCCTATTCTGAAAGGAAAGGGATCAGCAAAATCCTACAAAACTAGGAGAGCCTTCCTGGGGAAGAAGCAGAACTCTTGTTTCAGCTGGCCTTCTGTTATGCATGGCTCTAAACTACTTTAATTAAAGACTTCTGTCTTGATCCCATTCACAAACTGAAGTCAAACTTCAATTTTCCATGAAATATATTTTGGTCAAAAGCAACATTCCTACACCTTAACAGCTTTTAATTTCACATGCCATGCTTTTAGAGAGTGGGATATATAAAGTGATTATACCTTAATATTCAAGGTACTGTTGCTTACTTTCATGGCTGAGGTTTAGAAAAGCAGGAGGAACCAGCATGAACATTGTTTGCACCAAACAGTTTTGCTCCGAAAGTCAAGTGTTCAAACTTTTTCAGGACTGTACATTTTTTATTGAGCTACTGAATAGTTCAACTAGAAAATCTTTTACCTAAAATGTACTTTAAAGGGCAATTTCATATAGGAAAAGGAAATGAAATTTGCTCTGAAGAATTTAATCTGAGCTGATTTGCACAATATACAGGAGACTGTAATTTCAGTTATTGGATGGACTCGTATACCTTGGGGACAAGAGAAAGGAGAGAGAGAAAGTGAGCAAAAAGGAAGGAGGGAAGCCGAGAGAGAGAGAGAGGGATAGAGAGAGAGAGAGAGAGAGAGAGAACAAGCAAGAGAGAGATAATCTTGTGTATGTGTTTTGATAATGTCCTACATGATTAAAATTAAATGTTTACAATATTTGCTAGAATATTGTATTTTAATATACTCATCCTTGCTCTGAGAGTGTGAAATACTGTATCTTTGAATTCGTAGACAATGTTATAAAATCTGGCAGCCCATTAGAATCCCTAGGAAACTGGAAGCTAAACCACAGTTGAGTCGCAAGACAAACTAAAAAGTTCAGAAGCTGTGGGGTGGGACCAGGGAACTCTGGTGAACAATAAGGGCTAAGAATCACTGCTTTGAAGTACACAGGCCATTCTCATACACTAAACACACCCCTCTAAATGAAAATCTCTGAAAGTTCTTGTGAACTTGCTATTAAGTTCATTTCATAATGATGCTTTTCATGCAAGAAAATTATCCTCTCTTTTAGAAGCATGAATCTGAGTTTTTACACATCATGCTTTGCTTCAGATCACGTGACTATCTACAGAGGGGCCCGTGGTAGAATGACTGTACATTCTTCTTCATTCATTCGCATCATAGGGATGCCACCCAGACTCTAGCTTTAAATTTTTCTTCCTGGAACACTTTCTCATTTGAGCCTGTAAAGTAAGTCAGATGATGTCATTGCTATATTACAGACTGATGAGGAAATGGAGGGGGTGGATTAAAATGACATTTTAAAATAGTCTTTGAGCTAAGACTGGAGTACAGACTTCTTTGCACCTACTGCAAGAATTTTCTTCCCACATTTTTGTTCACATATATTACTTATATACTTATTATATATTTTGTTTACACATTTATTATGTATATATTATATACATGATATATGCTACTATGCAATGTGCACAATATATACATTATATACTAACCCATATGCATATAACATGTATGTAACTTTTGCATGTATATGAATGCATATCTATGTATATATCTTGAAGATAAAAATTAAGCTATTTAACTTTTTTTAACTTGTTCCCTTTGAAGTTAATAATGGACTCCGCTATTGAAATTGTATACTAAGGATATAGGTAATAAAAAAAATCATAGCAGATACAGCTTGCTTCTTAACCTTAGGCTAACAGGTATGGGAAAGGGCCAGAGGGAATTACAAGCAGAAAACCAAAACCTGCAATCACTTGAAAATGTTCAAATCATATTTAAATGGCTCGTGCAACAGTTTGGTGCTAAAGCTCAATTTTTATTTTAGGAAAATGTAAAGTTTCTTAGATTGTTTTCTAACATCATTTTCAGCAGAATAGGGCTCAATCTCAAGATTCATATACACCACACTCTGCTTGCAGGCAGAACTGTGACAGTGTCTTCCTGCTCCATGTTAAATGTAAACTCAAGGTAGAGCGCATCCATTAAGATCTGGGCCATTCAGTGCTTCACACTGGCTTTGCACATTACGCTCAACTCAGAAGGCAATTACTGCTTTCTCTTGCAATTTATGGATTCCTTCTAAATCTTTATCCTTGATGATAAAAACATCAAAAAAGAAGACAAATTCCTGAAAAGAAAGTGACAGGGGAACAATCACATACATAGATTCTTCTGGGATTTTTGGAAAGTTATTTGTTTATCTGAATGATATTTGCCAAGATGAAAAGACACCAGCAGATTCTGTGGGCTTTTTCTGACCTGGCAGCAGCTGCTGCTCTGTTGATACAGGGAACATCTGTGA